>CBVK0101926341.1:0-16195 GCA_900067695.1 Picea abies
GGGGTCGTAACTTTTGCATATGATCTCCATTTTAAGTGTATAATAGCTCGTTGGAAAGGTATCGTCGAGGAGATTCATTTTGGGGAATCAATCATGGATTTGGATATCATTGAGAACCTAGATATTGAAAAACCTTCATTTAGGCCCTCAAAATGGCCCTAGAAGTTAAAACTTGCTAAAAATAGTAAATTGCCAAAATTGACAGAAAGTTTTTTTGAGCTAGTTGGAAAAGGTGGGTGGCCACCGATATCCACCTGGATCAATCCTCCCTCCTTAAGAAGCAATGGTCTCCATTTCGTTGAGTTTTCGAGGGAGAAGGAAAAGCGTTTGTTGAATCTGCATCTTGGTGAGCTACTTGTCTTGCAGGAGACGTCGCGTTGCTCAGTTTTTGGAAGTCTATCATGAACCTATTGAGGTTGAGGTTGTTCAACAAGTCAAAACACATGAGAGGAAGGTGTGCAGAAGAAATATTTGCGCTTTTCTGCAACCTTTTCGACCTTCTTTTGTTGGATAGAAGGTGCTTGGGGCAAGGCTGTAGTGGTTGTAGTGTCCTTTTGTTCTCCTTTTGAATAGATTGTGAAGAAGCTGAATTTTGTAGTATGAGATACTATCTTGCGACACTTTTTAGGTGGAACAGTAGTTGGAACTACCTTTGGTATTCTGTAGAGATGACCCCCCAGAGAAACAATGACACTGAGGGGTCGAGACTCATAAACAACATGGCACTTCCACATATACAGTTGGCCCAAGAGAACATCACAGACATTTGGTGGGGAAACATCACATAATACCTCATCCTTGAAGGGTTGGATGCCATATGACAATCAACATTGTTGGCTGACACGGAGATCTCATCCTTGGCGAGGCCACCTGATGTTGTATGGCTATGGGTGTGGTGTTGTCGATAATCCCAACTATTTGAAGACCTCTGCTGAGATGAGGTTCTTCTTGCTTCCGCTATCAACAATAAAATGCAGCGGGGTCCCCTTTACCCACAACAGTGAATGAAAAAGGCGCTCCCCATCTTCAGGATCTGTTGGTTCTTCTGGTTGAATTGCTACAGTTGTGACCATAGCAGTGTGGTCCACATTAATGATCTATCCTTTACCATTATTTTCATAATCATATTCTGAATCAGGGTTCGACTCTTTATCTTTGATCTCAGACACCAATGATTGTTTTGAGCAACATTCATCAGTGTTGTGCCAGGGGCTTTTGTGGAACTCGCACCATTTTCTAGTGTCCTTCTTTGTCTTCCCATGACCCTTCTTTTCTTGTGTCTTGGACTGGTTTTCAGGAGACTGTTTGTTAGGGCCATCTTTGTCATACTTCATTTGTTGTGGATTTGCATAACCGAACTCCCGTTTGTTCTGGTGCTTAAATTTCTGCTCAATTTTGACATCATATCAATAAGCAGCACCGAGTGATGAGATGTCCATAAAATTCAGTTTGGATGTATTTGTGTAGAGCCCCACAGTATTTCAGAACCAAATGTCGCTCGGAGTCTTTGATACCCATCTTGGTGCACAAGGTATGGAAGGTATTGGTGAACTTCGGAACTGCTTGGCCCCTCTCTTGCCGCAATGTGGTCCATCTCATGTATTGGTCCTCATAGTTGCCAACAGGGTAATATTGTTCCTTTACTGCATCCACAAAAAAATCCCAAGTGGGATCGACCCCATATATTCCAGATTCCTCTATGGAACTTTTCTCCCAGTAAGTTTCCCACCAATGTTTGACATGAGGGATAGCTTTAAGGAGTGCGAAGGTGATCTTTTCTTTGTCGGAAAAATTGTGAACAGAGAAATAACCTTCTAGCATAGTTAACCATTTTTCTAGGGCTTCTGCATCTATCTGTCCTTCAAATACAGGAATATCAAAATTAACTTGTACCTTGAAAGGCCAGGTGCCTCCAAAGTGTCTGCTTGATGAAGATGCACCTGCTATTATCGACAGGCATTGAAGGATGTGGGAAAAATTCTCCATCATTTCATCCCTCTGTCGCATGAGAGCTTGCTCAAGCAACAGATTGATAGGATCGTCTGCTCCGTCGTTTTTCTTTTCTTCCTCCATTGAGGGTTTCTTGGGTGTGCGAAAGAGATTTTCTTCAAGAGAGACAATATCGAGACCCAAATTTCTATACTCGGACCTCATCGGGGACATGCACTGAAAAAATGATCAAGAGCAACCTGCTCTGATACCACTGATCTAGATTATTTTCGGCACGAAATGAGAACGAAGATATAATAAAGAAATGCAGAGTGATATCACATATATTCAATAATATAACATAAATGTATCAGATATGCAACCATAAACACAGATATACAGTAATACACAATTTCTATTAATGAAAGAAATGTACAGAGACTGTAGAAAACTGTTTTGAGCCAGTTGGAAAAGGTGGGTGGCCACTGATATCCACCTGGATCAATGATTGAGGCACATATTAGATGCATGTATTTGGCACTTGAATGAGGTACAATTCTATATATTTTTTATACATGGCTGAGGTACACACTTGGTATATGGTGTCACATGTATGAGATGGTTCATGGTTAGAGTGATATGTTGATCTTGGTACATGCTTTGGTACTTTGTTGAGGCACTTCATTGTTATATCATATGGTATATGTTGTATGGAATGATTGAGTTATATGGTATATGGTTGAGATACATTGTTGGTACATGGTATGGTGCAGGTGGTGATGGACATTATCGATGCACTTGGTTCATACATGGTATGGTACATGATTGGTACTTGGTATGGTGTTGATGCACATGGTTTATGGTTGAGGTACATGGTACATGTGTTGGGGCATGGTTTATGCACTTGTTGTTGTACATGTGTTGGTGCATGGTTGAGGCACTTGTGGTGGTACATGTTGTGGTACATGGTTGATTCTTGGTATGGTATAGGTTGATGGCTTGGTACATGCTTGAGACATATATCTTGTGATGGTATGTTGGTGATCTCGGTACATGCTTGGTGGAGGGATGTGTTGGTGATGTTGGAAATATAGCTGAGAGGTTTCCTTGGTATATGATCCATGTGAGAGGATTTGGTTGAGTATCAGTGAGAGTGACAGGTTGGATGGGTTTATCAGTGACACATTGGACGGGTTTATCAGTGGCACATTGATGTGACATATTGATCGATGACAGGTTGGACGGGTTTATCAGTGACACGTTGATGTGACAACTTGATTAGTGACAGGTTGGTTACAGTGACAGGTTGATAGTGACAGGTTGGATACAGTGATAGGTTGATCAATGATAGGTTGATGTGACAGGTTGATCAATGATAGGTTGGTTACAGTGACAGGTTATCAATAACAGGTTGGATACAGTGATAGGTTGACAGGTTATAGGTTGATGTGGCAGTGACAGTGGTAGTGATAATGGAAATGATTTTGGTAGTGACAATTGGTCTAAACATATATTTTAGTGTGGTAGAAAAGGGCAAGGAAATGGGGTTGTAGCCTCCTTCCAGTTTGTACCAGAGAACATAGGGATTTGTATCTTCCTTCAGGTTGGAGCCTAACAAATAGGGAGTTGTAGCCTCCTTATGTTTGGAGCTAGAGAATTCAGGGAGTTGTAGCTTCCTTCAGGTTGGAGCTTGTAGTAGGGGGTCGTAGCCTCCTTCCAGTTATAGCTAAAGAATTGGGAAGTTGGTGCTTCTAATGAATGTATTCTTTGATATATAAGAAATCATTATGTGGTTTTCTCCCATTTGGGTTTCCACGTAAATTCTGGTGTATTCTGTATTTGATGTGATGTTGTTGATGTGATGTTGCTTATGTTTATATGATCATGATATATTGAATGCAATCATAGATGATACATTGATGATAAACTGTTGATAAGTTGAAGTCTATATATTGTGGTTAAAAGTGGTTAAAGTGTTCATACTTATTCACCTTCTCCCCCCTCAGTATTCCAACACAAAATGCCTCATGATCTGCATGTGTGCTTGAAGAATCCAAGTACGCATGCCCTCCGTCCGTGAAGGTTTTTTTTTCTATAGAAGGAGAATCATCTGATCATTTACCTCTCTCAACACTTTTGGATCTACATTGTTTCTTAGAGTTCCCTTATTTTCTACATCTCTAGCATACCTTTACAAATTTTCCAGGAGATTTGTATCTCCCCCTAGATTTAGATCTCTCACTTGAGGAATTAGATCTATTTATTTCCTGGGAGCATCCTCTTGTAAATAAGGAATCTATGCTTTGGATTTCCATGTTTTCCTGCCTCATCTCCTCTAACAACAAGGATGAGACCACATCATCCAAACTTAAAGTAGTTGAATTACTACCTATGGGCACAACCAGACCATCCCATGATTCTAGTAAAGAGCACAATAAATTGATACACTTATCTTCATAAAAAGATTAATATCAACAGATAATAACAAACTTACCACTGTATTGAAGGCATTCATGTGCTCTATCACTGAGTCTCCATATTTCATCCTTAGGTTGTACAACTTCTTTTGTAGGAACAATTTGTTAACCAAGGAATTATACTGATACAAAGCCCCTAACTTATTCCATAATTCCTTGGTTGTAGCTTCACCTAATACATTTAATAATACTGAATCTAAGAGACACAACCAGATTGTGCTCTTTTCCTTTTGATCCAACTTTTCCCAGTCTTCTGTTGACATTTATGTAGGTGCAGTACTTGGATCCACAATGATCCATTGATCTTTTTCCACCAATATATCTTCCATATTGATCTTTCACAACTCAAAAATTTTCTCATCAATTTTCTCGATCTCTATTTTTGAACTAATTGCTATTTATTTTCATCACAAGAATTGAAATTGCAGAGCTTGAATTGTAACAAGGTTTACCAGAGACCCGAACAAAACCCCTGACCACAAAGAAATCCCCCTAAAGCCAATAACTTCTCTGATACCAAATGTAGATTTCTAACCTTGTACAAGTAATTAGTGCAAATGGATTCTTAATAAAAATAGAAAAGATACAATGACACACACATTACGTAGAGATTTTACCATGGAAACCCAAACCGGGAAAACCAACAACCTATTTAGATTCGCACCTCTAATTATGTATTCATCATATATCTTCATTGTTTACAATACAATATATAGGATACCGTGATATCCAAAACCCCTAATCCATTGACCTATATTAGTCAACAACCCTAATTTGTTAACCAGAATTAGAAAACCATCGGTGAAAACCATCGGTGAAAACCATGTGTTGAAAAAACACTAAAAACAGACTCAAAAACTGCCAAAACAATCATTCACGAGCTCTGTTGTGAGTGGGAAATCCCCCTACGGACTAGCAATTAGGGTTTAATTATGCATGCAGAAAATACCTAAATATTCCTACTTTGTACCGTCATCCTGGACCTAATCCCCATTATTCTTAAGAAAATACATAGTTAAGAAGATCGAGTGAGTATACCTTATTTTGGGCGTTTGATATCGATCCTTCTTCACTCTTGATCTCTCTTTGACTGCAACTCTCCTCCCAAGGCTGACCTGCATTCACACAAGAAAAACAAAAACTCCACATGCATTTGATATGTATATTAATGGGTTAGAGATTCAATAAATATGTATGCAATAAACCATGAAAACCTCATATTGTGGGACGGGAAACATATTTCTTTATTATTAACTTCAACAAATCAACTTACAATGATGAAGCCAGCCACTGCTCCACGAACCTAGTCCTGGGCTCCTCTTCAATTGTCCTCCAACTTCTTTTCTCTAACTTTCTCTTTGCACAAGGATGGCTAAAGGGTTGGGACAAAGGTAATGCGCAATCGGGTATAGTTTATTTACTAGGATCCTCCTCTTCCAAATGGGACCCCTAACCCTTCTTTTTATAGGCTAGAAGAAGCTAGGTATTTGGTCAAACCCTTAGCCATGCATGGCCAGAAGGTTTAGTTAACTAACCCAAAGCTGTGTGTTCCATCAACAACTTTCCTTTTTTTGTGCTTTTGTAGGTACACACATGCAGTAATGGAGCAGGGCGCGTGGGCCTTTATAAAAGGTGTTTTTAAGAAGAGTTGTTCAGTAGTGTTTTGGAAAAGAAGGAATATAAGATGGCCTGATGCCAGGTAATCATGTCTGGTGAAAATTAGGTTTATAACATATGCCCCTTAATGTGTGAGGTCAGAAGAGCATCTGATGGCCGAAATACATTAACAATCTTCACCAATGTGCAGAACAAGTGAGCCCAGGGACCAGAAATCAGGAGGTGCCATCTGTAAAAATAACTATTATCTCATCGAGGTGGGCATACCCATGCTCGGGATAAAATAGAATCAATGGATACCAATCAAATACACTATAGATCCATGTCATATAACTATATAAAGTGTAGCCGTGAACAATACAGAACAGAGCTACATCTCAAAATCAAAAAAGATATACATGTAGAGTATCCATCTTCTAGAAGCTGATAAGGCCTGATGGCTGGAGATGAGGTCTTCAGAGCTCGAGAAAACAACTTCAAAATCTTCAAAACTCGGGTAGGAGTGTAATATGAGTGTACAATTTCACTACCCAGAGGTCTTCGATGGCTCGTCGGTCATGGACTAGAGAATCTTGATGATCAGACTGAAGGCTTCATTGATTTCGAATGAAGAATTGATTGGATGTTTAGGATGGTCGGGCATGAGGGCAAGAGATAATCTGTAGAGGGGCCGACTCAGGCTTGGTAAAAACTTCCCTTCGACAACAACACGACAAATGATGAGACTTAGGCAGTATGGAATTAACATAAGTTTATGAGGCAAGAGGCAATGCAAACTCTCCATATGTTTGGAAGAATAACCAAATGGAGGAGAACATAGCTCTATGTAGCGATAAAAGATTCCTAAGGTCGTATTAAATCCCATATTTTGACGAACAAATGGACATATGTGCTTTATCCAAGGGCGACTCATTATGCTGCCAATAAAGAAAATACTTTTCCCTTCCTCTTTTTGGGGTATATTTGATTTTTTTGTCTTTTTAAATAATTTTTGGATAAAGACTAAAAGAATGTTACGTTACAAAGGAGGATTGAGTGTTGCAAACATACTAGTTCCAAGCGCACAGAACACAGGGATGCTTAGGGAAAAGGGACATATGCAAGAAAATGACACTTGGGAAAAATCCTCCAGGGGCCAAAGGTGTCAAGACACAGAGGAAAAGTGCTATAGGGCTTGCGTATAAGGCATGCTTCAGATGGTTCAGTTGAGAGCAACATGGGGCCAGCATTAGGCCAAAGATGCGGGTATGCAAATGCAATTAATAAAACACACAATGGTAACGTCCTTCAATGTAAGTTTAACGAGCCCAGAGAAGGTAAGCTTGACGGTTTTTCATATTTAGAGAGTCTGAAAAATGTAAAAGGAGACTCCATTGGGGTACCTTTTTCGAAGGTAGTCTAGTTAGTTCGAAAAAGGGGTAAACTAGCACTAGCAAGAAATCTATTCAAAACCATTTTAATGAGTGTGATAAAGACAAGATCACTCGGCCATTTTTTCATTTTTAAGGAGTCTGAAAAAAGATTAACTATGGACTCCGTGAAGAATGTTCTTCTAGACCATTTTAACGAGTGTGAAAGAATAAGGTCACTCGACGATCTTTTCAATTTTAGAGAGTCTAAAAAGAGCTTAACTATGGACTCCGTGGGGGTTCCTTTTTCGTAAATTTAGTCCCTCAGGCCCGAAAAAGGGTTAAAATGATACCCGAGAGTACTCTTCTAGAGAATTGAAGCTCCTTAAATTATACCTTTGTTCATACAGTTGACCGTCCAGACCGAAAAATGGGTAAACTACCGTCGGACAGATGTGACTTCAAATTTCAGTTTAATGAGCGTGAAAGGCCAGAATATTGCTCGGTAATCTTTTCATGTTTAGAGGGTCTGAAAAGGGATTAAAAGAAGACCTGTGTAAGGAATGTTCTTTTGGACCAATTTAATGAGTGTGAAGAAACAAGGTCACTTGGCAACCTTTTCATCTTTAGGGAGTCTGAAAAGGGCTTAAAGAAGACTCCATGGGGGCTACAACTCATGTATGGAACTGGTTCAGGTAGAGCCCGCTGCTAGGCTCAGACCAAGAGTCTCTTCGATAATCAACTTGGGAAGTCTCCCAAAAGGGAAGAAAACACAAACCACGGTGTAAGTCCTCCTGCAGGATAGAAACCGTAGTCATGGCTTCAAGGATAGCCTCATCTTAAGGCAATTCAAAATCTGAGAAATCACACAAATGAGGTTCGATAGTCCCAAAGGGTGAAGTAAACTGACCATACTCCATATGAAGATGGAGGTTCTGACTAGGACTGGCAGAGTCTATCAGTGAAGAATCATGATCACTAGGGCTTGAGGATCTACTAACAACAAAATCAGACTTAGAAGGATACTCAAGCCTACTTGGACCAAGGGGGGGAAACAAGGGCTCCCATGCCCCCATTGGATACAGTAATGGATCAATTGTTGATTCCAAGTCTCGAGAAGGAAAAAATGATTGCATAGGTTCCTGCTCAGAAGCAATTGAACATCAAGGATAAGATGCCACATAATTAACCCGTGGCGGGGTAGAGTCTATACGAATGCTAGGAACATATAAAGGGGTAGTCTGAAATAATGCCAAATTAGGATGGTGGTTATCAGATGCTAGCTGGTCAATAGTGACAATGCCTCCATTGTGAGGGAAATTCATCACCCAGAAGAGCATAGACACCACAACATTCATAGCATATACATAATCCTGCCCGAGAAGCATATTGAAATCTAATGAGCCTTGCACCACTATAACATCGACACGGACAATCTTCCCACCTAACGAGATAGGCAACTGAGGAAGAACCCCCAAATATTCACTAGGACGTCTGCAAAAGCCAACAGTTCATGCGAAGAAGACACAAGCTCGAGAGATCCCAAGACTTTCCAAACCAAGGAGGATAAAATACTTGCAGAGGCTCCTTCATACTTGCAGAGGCTCCTTCATCCACAATACATCGATAAATGTTTGTTGAATCAACTTCAACCCTTATTTGAAAATGTTTGGTAGAAGGAAGATGAGGCTCAACAAGGTCATTCCAATCAAAGGAAACCATCCTAGGGCTTAGAGGGGGTGTTCTCGGAACGAGTGGAATGCCCCCTTGTTCTGAAAGTACTGAACTAGAAATGCTAAAAACATAGTCGGTAGACACATCACTCCCCAAAATAAGAGTGGGATCATTCGATGACTGCATCGGCATGACCACTTTCACAACCAATGGTTGAATAGGCTGTGGGACTACATGGTATAAAGTCAGCTCACCCCCCAAAAGAGGAGTGGGATCAGTCGATGACTACATCGGCATGACCACTTTCACAACCAATGGATGAATAGGCTGCAGGACTACATGGTCTAAAGGAACCTCACCCCCCAAAAGAGGAGTGGGATCAGCCAATGACTGTATCGGCATGACCACTTTCACAACCAATGGTTGAATAGGCTACGAGACTACATGGTCTAAAGGCACCTCACCCCACAAAAGAGGAGTGGGATCAGTCGATGACTGCATCGGCATGACCACTTTCACAACCAATGGATGAATAGGCTGTGGGACTACATGGTCTAAAGGCACCTCACCCCCCAGAAGAGGAGTGGGATCAACCGATGACTGTATCGGCATGACCACTTTCGCAACCAATGGCTGAATAGGCTACGCGACTACATGGTCTAAAGGTACCTCACTGCCCAACAAAGGAGTGGGATCAGCCGATGACTGCATCAGCATGACCACTTTCTCAACCAGTGGTTGAATAGACTACAAGGAAACCTTAGAAGACTCAGAATTAGAAGAGTGTGCAGACAGGGACCACAATCTTTGTACCTCTGGAATGTCAGGGCATAGATGAGTAAGGTGATCTCCCTTGCAATGCTTACAAGGGAACTTAATCTTATGTCCTATCTGTATAGGTTTCTCAACATAATCAATGCCCCCAACATGATTGGCAATGGTTGGTTCCACATCTCCAACATGACTTGTAGAGGTTGGTGATGGGTCGATAACATGACTCGCAGAGGCTACAAACCTATTGCCAGTATAACTAGCAGGGACTGGACTTTTTCCCCCATCATGAATTGCAGAGGGTGGGTGATTTCCCTAGCATAACTTACAGAGGCTGGGTGTTGGTCTTCAATGTGACTTGCAGAGGTTGTCGACCTATCTCCAACATGACTCATAGAGGTTGGTGATTTCTTCTTCCTATTCTTCTTCTTTCTATTTCGTTTAGACTTTCGGTTACTAGTAACTGTACTTTCACCAAAGGCGGGAGAAGGAGGAGGAGAAGACTTTGCTGATGAAGAAACATCAACAGGGCTCCCATGACATAAAGTGCTTAACTGAGAAGTGTCAAGAGCATTTGGGACATTTGGAATGGTACCCAACCAAACCGGTAGTCCCACATTCAACCCAGGAATGTACAAAGTGTCCATCAAAGGGACACCAATGTTTTCGAAGAAGGGAAAAGAACAAGAATCCCCTTGTGAAGGGACTCCTTGGTTGGTATGGTCGGGAAAATTAGCCATGAATATCCTATGCACAGGTTCTCCCCTTGCGGGATCATTCAAGTCCATAAAAGTCTCATGCACTGACTCTGGCAAACCAGTGGTATCAAAACAACATCTATAAAGAGGCAGCTCCACGTTTCTAAGTGGAAGACAAAAAAGTCCTCACGACCGGGGGAGTGGGTAGTCTACCACCCTAGGTTAGAGACCCAAAGCCATGACTAAATAACTCACTATGAAAAACTAGGGAGCAGAGAGCACACACTAAAGGTTCCTAAAGGCAAATCAAGCAAACGACTAACTAGTTGAAAGAATAGTTACACCAACCAACACTAGAGCAACTTACCAGTGCAAGTGAAACTCGAAAATGGAAGCACCCTCCGAGTATACTCTGCAAATCATGGACTGATGTTTGTCCTAGGTACTGTGGTATACCCCCACAGTCACCTGTGTATGTCACTAGAAAGATAGGCAACTAGGTTTCCAGCGCACGAATAGTCACCAGGTGGGTACAGTTGACAGTCGGGTAGACCACAATGAGTAGGGTATCAAGCCCGAAACTTGCCAAGGGTATCGAAAGCAAGTGGTCTGGAAGACAACTGAGGAACTTTAATGGATTCGAGACCCATGAAGCTTCATGGAAAATGCAATCGACAGAATCCCAAGACAAGCCCTCTATATGTGTTCTCCACTACGATTGGTCCGACTTTGGAGGGGTTATCTCTACTACCTTTCCACACGTGACCTCGTGTTTAGCCCCTGTTTTAGAGGGGGGTCCCAGATAACTTTCATGATACTGGACTTCTACACTCCTTAGTACATACTCGTATGGTTTTTTTATAGCCTTGAAGAGTTTCCTCTCCAACCTAAATCAAGTCTCTAGCCTAATCTAGTTGATGGACCCTACAAACATAAAGTCTAGTAATATTTAATTAGCGTTCCTTTTACTAGATTGATTTACTCAAAAAGGTATAGTAGTGCAACTGATGGTGTTAAGACTCTTGCGAAAAATGATGAAACTTATATGAACACTGGCAAAGAATGATTATATATATATATATATATATTTTTTTTTTTTTTTTTTTTCTTTCAATCAAAGCAGAAATAAAAAAATATTCTAAAAGAAACTGATGAATGCACGATTCAAAATGTAACTCATTTTTCTTAAAATTTCAAGCTAAAAATAAGTTTAAAAAGCTAAGAAACAGAAGAAATCTTTTAATGAAAACACAAGCTATTGCTGTGATCAAACCCAAGTTACTGACTACTATCACAAAGACCCAAAAACCTGAGAGGTATAACTCTTGAAAAAGGAAAGGATGACTGCCTTACCCTAAACAAAAATTTTCTCTATAAGCACATTCCTGACAGTTCAACAGCAAGCGTGTGCACGCGAGCTGTGTAAAGTTAGGGTGTGTGTACACGTGTGCTAGCCTTATACATGCCTCTTGTACCTCTGCAACTCTTCAAAAAATGAAATGACAAGCAATCAAGCATTGGCAAAGACTACTGGTATTGAGAACCAGAATCTCTTGAAGACTCAGAAACTTACTTTAACAGAAAAAGAAAACAATTGAAGGAAAATTCCACAGAAAAAAACCAATATGATGTGAAACCTAAGATGCAAAACTACAAAAAACAGAGAATAGAATGAGTTCCAGAAAACCCCTAAGAATGATTACTTCTAACAGGGGAGAGGATGACTGCCTCCCTAAAAGAAATTTTATGAAATTGTACACGCAACTGACACCTCCTCAGCTAGCGTGTACATGCGGACTGTGTGAGGGTAGGGTGTGGGTACACGTGTGCAGACCTTATACAGACCGTGTGTACCTCTGTGGGTCTCGAAAAAAAAATGCAGTCAAGCAAAGAAACAGAGATAACTGGTATGGAAGACTAGAATCTATGTTAGCTCAGACTTTTGCAGAAACTTTAAAAACAAGTAATGAAACCAATTTTTAAAAAATACCCAAAAAACAAAATATTCCCAGAAACCCTAGAGATCCCCAGTATGGTTGCCAATTCTGTTGTGAGTGGGAAATCCCCCTGCAGACTAGAAGTTAGGGTTTAATTATGCATGCAGAAAAGACCTAAATATTCCTACTTTCTACCATTGTCCTGGACCTAATCCCCATTATTCTTAAGCAAATACATAGTTAATAAGATCGAGTGAGTATACCTTATTTCGGGCGTTTGATATCGATCCTTCTTCACTCTTGATTGCTCTTTGACTGCATCTCTCCTCCCAAGGTTGACCTGCATTCACACAAGACAAAAATCCACATGCATTTGATATATATATTAATGGGTTAGAGATTCAATAAACATGTATGCAATAAACCATGAAAACCTCATATGGTGGGACGCGAAAAGTATTTCTTTATTATTAACTTCAACAAATCAACTTGCAATGATGAAGCCTGCCACTGCTCCACGAACCTGGTCCTGGGCTCCCCTTCAAATGTCCTCCAACTTCTTTTCTCTAACTTTCTCTTTGCACAAGGATGACTAAAGGGTTGGGACAAAGGGAATGCGCAATCGGGTATAGTTTCTTTAGTATGATTCTCCTCTTCCAAATGGGACCCCTAACCCTTCTTTTATAGGCTAGAAGAAGCTAAGTATTTGGTCGAACCCTCAGCTATGCATGGCCAAAAGGTTTAGTTAACTCACCCAAATCTGTGTGTTTTGTCAGCAACTTTCCTTGTTTCATGCTTTTGTAGGCACATGCGGGCTGTCTTGGATCAGCTAGTGTGTACACGTGTGCAGTAATGGAGTGGGGCATGTGGGCCTTTATAAAAGGTGTTTTTAAGAAGAGTTGTTCAACAGCGTTTTGGCAAAGAAGGAATCTGAGATGGCCTGATGCCAGGGAAACATGTCTGGTGCAAATTAGGGTTATAATAGGCTCCGCACCCAAACTCCCAAAAAAGGCAGTCTAGTGTCCCCCTGTGCACCTGACGCAAATGCAAATACTAGGTTTGGTCATGCAAATAATATAACACACACCCAACAAATTTGTGTATTTTTCAAACTTTCGTATTAGTCAAGATTTTCTCAAACTTTTCTCAAGTTCGAATTATAATTCTTACTCTTTGGCCTCATTGAATTTTTTATTGATCCAAGTTTTATAATCATAGTATATGCTCTAGAATATGTCATTTAGGTCACTAAGGTGAAAGGACAAATTTGAGGTATCCTCCTTCATGATAATGAGGAATTACTGAATGCTTATTTTGTTGATGATTTTGTTCTCACCCCAAAACTTACCCAAAGCTATGTTGAAGGAACAATGCAATGTTTGGACACGTTTTCTAAGCAATATTAGTAATGGTAAGTGTTAAGAAAAGGTAGAAGAACTCATTATTGGGCAACCAAACTTCCTAGATTAGATTTTTTAAAAGATGAGGATTATTTTTCAATCAAGTCAAATTATAAGATAATTGGGTACTTCCTCTGGAATTAGCATTCTCAAATGTATAAAAACAAGTATTGGCATGTTATATTATAAAATGATTGGTTACTCCCTTTGGAATTGACATTTTCAAACTTGTAGAAATGAATGTTTCTAGGTCAGATGGCAAGATACTTGGGTACTCCCTTTGGAATTGGCATTCTCAAACCTATAGAAACAAGTGTAGAGAAACTTTGAAAACAAACTTCAGAGATAGTTCACTTAAGATGTATTGTTCACAAGTATAATCACAATACAAGATATAATCTTGCTATTAGGTCATTATTTCCTACACTTCATGCATATTTCATTTTGCATCAAGATAGATGAAGTTGGAAATGCTTCTTAGATGGTTCCTATGAGGGAAACAAGGATAGAAAGGCCTCTTGTTAGTTCATGGGACATTTGTACATTTCTAAGGGAGCTTGGAGGATTTGGCTTAATTGGTATATCAGTTAAAGGGGAAATGTTGGAATATAATTGGGCTATCAAGGATACTAGTGGGAGAGCATCTTGGCAGATATTTTTCTGTCACCACACACAAAATGTTGTAGATGGTATAAAAGGTCCTTTCTTGATCTATGATATAATTGGTAGAACTAGCACTTTCAAAATATCTAGAGAAAATATCCTCAAAATGGCTTTTCAAGCTTGTCAAATAATGTCCAAAGAGTTGCAGTGAGACTTCCCTAGTCCTAGAATCATATTTTATTTGGCAGCAAGTTTTAGTTGAACATTTTCCTCAAATAGAGGAATCCTTTTTTGCAAGAAAGTGATTATCCAAGAACAATTTCCACACCTCAGATGACTTTTGGGACAAATGAATGGTACTTTGATTAATTTAGAGTATTGTCAAACATAATCAACAACTTTAATTTGTTGACAAAAAAATATTTAAAAGGATTTGTAAGATGTATTCCTAATTCTAGTATTTATAAGATGAATTTGGATGCCTATCAATTGGGTCAGCTAGTCCAAGTGGGTTTGGGATGGCATTTTACCCTCCCCAATCAAGTCCTATTCCTTTAAGTGACATGTTCAAATCATAATGAGTATAATATTGTAATATATCTGAGCCTTCTTGTTCACCTAACCTTGTGCCTTAAATAATCTAGGCATACCTTGAGGGAGTACCCAAGGGTTTTCCCTAGATGTGTTACCTAGAAATAAAAGAAGAAAAAAAGATGAACTTGGTTTCCTAGGTACCAGTTTGGAAGGATTGGAAATGGATCATATGAGAATTCCTTTAAAGACTAAAAAACTAAATAACTCTAAATTCTATTACATGACATGATTAAATCCCCAACTTAGCTCAACTTAAGAAGAACCATGCCATTGAAATTGAAAAAAATTAATTTCCATTAATGGCCACAATAGGTCAATGATACACAAAGTTGTAACAAGTAATAATAATAAAGAAAAGTATTTAGGGCATCTCCTCTAGAAAAGAAAAAAAGAAAATGGCATAGTTGTTAAAGTTCAAAATGCTCATGAAAACAACCAAAACACAAGATAAGTCAAGTGTTCTCAATATCCAAATAATAAATGAATCACATTATGGCAACCCACATGAATATACATTACAAATGAGGTAGACCCTAAAATATATAGGATTAAGGTTTAGATTAGCTACCCCTAAACCCATAAAAACATGGGACCAAAAGTATACATAATAACCACCAATATGCACTATAAATGTTGATTAAAAGAAATTCAAATAAAATTCATGGGAATTTTGGCCACAAGTCAAGGTAAAAAATTCAATATTGGCCAACACATATCCATTATTCCCCCTTAATATTGACTTGGAGAATCAAATAAGGAAATTTGACATAAAGGATAATTGACCAGATATTACATCACGACTAGGTCCAAGGGTTAGCTCAATTGGTAAGAGGCTCTTGTGCAAAGTTCATAAAGGTCTCAAGATCCATTTCCATTGAGTCTTTTAGGGTTATAAAATGCCTCTACCATTTATGGTTGATATACCATTCATCTAGAAATTCTCAATAAGATGAGGGAGGTTTCTTGCAAGGTTATTTCTCCAAAAAACAAATTACTTCTCAACGCCCCCTTTAAAATAAACTTGTGATATATGTGGTTAAAAAATGGCCAAATAAGAACTACAACAATCCCCTTTAATGTATAATTGGATAGTGAATGCAATAGTGTGTTGATACTGAGAGGGGGGTGAATCAGTATCAAGTACAA
>CBVK0101926342.1:0-12272 GCA_900067695.1 Picea abies
TGAGGATCCATGTGACATGCCACATACCACCAGAAACAACATGATGTATACTATCCATCCATGGGTGTTGTATTTGCATGTGCATTTTCCGTCATGTCCAAATACCTTCATCAATCTTGCGGTCCAAAACCTATGACTAGGGTTGACATCAATGACAACAACCAATCTTCCAACATAGTGTCTATACTAACGGTAACAACTTGACCATGACAAGGTGAAAAAACAATCTAAATGAAAATTCAATCTATAAAAGTGTAGCTTTCAAAAAAACTTCATGCACAATTCATTTCTTCTTTGAATTCATCTCCATTTCCAGTGGAAGAAAGAGAATGGATTTTGATTTTGATGTCTAGTAAGGGTTTTCCATTTTAAGTTCTAGAAAAAAGGATTATGTGACACATTAGAAACAATAATAGTGGATAGTGGGGACATGGTCTGAGTTTTGGATTATGGTGATAAGGAGTCTATTGGGCAAATTTTGAGGTAAATAATGGGCATCAAAACAAAAATTATGCAATCAAAATAAACTTTAAAAGAGCCAATAAGATTAAATATGATGATGTCAACCATAAGAGTAAATATTTTTGGAGGGAAAGGAAGAAAACTAATCTTTTAATCGTATTTTTGACTTATATACTTATATGTTTACTCAAATTTCAAGTGTAGGCACTTATTGGACATGTAATTAAATTTTGCATCCAACCAATACTCACCATGCATACTTTTGATAGACCCATAATGATATAAAATGGAAATGAATAAAAAAACATGTTTCTTGAATTGAAAATTCATAAGTATTATTTTATTATTTTCTGAGGGAGATGCATTTTAGACCTAAAATTTCCCCTGATGTTTATGTATCACTAGATCATGTGTGTCCATTGGATGTAGCTTAGGTGGTTGGGAGGAATTATTGTTACCCTCCCCACCCAGGTTCAATTCCTTGTGATTGACATGTTGTGCCCTTAAATGGGTATATAAGATACTCTTGTTGTTGAGCACCCAATATTCCAAAAATACTCGGTGTCCTTATGTTCTCTCACATATTTCAGGGGGGTTTTCTATGGACGTAGCGAGCACCGATATTCGGTGCCATGAACCACATGAAAAAAAAATCACCAGATCATTTGTATTTATTTGATCAAACCTCTTCAAAAATGGAAAAGAAAACAAAGAGTCTCGTTCCAAAATTATCGTTGTTAAAGAACACCTTCACGCAATCTCTTTAGAAATAGTGAATCAAACACAAGGAAAATCACATGCAAATGTTAAAGTTCATATGCATGAGTGGTCAAATTGGGAATTCATATGCCACAATGTTCTCAAATAATAATCTCCAAAAATGGCATAGATGGAAAGCATGTTCATGACCATATAATAATGATGGTTAACAAGATAACCAAGAGCCTAATTATTCTCTCATGATGGTTAGTGTCCTCATCAATTGATCCAAACACTTACATGCAACAAGATGATTTTCATCGCAAAGTTCACATGTCCTAAAGAAGAAACAAAGAGAACAACTACAATTAAAACTATCAAAAACAAAGACTTTTGCTATAGTCAACTAGTTATAGAGGGCAATGAGGACTGTATGATTGATCCCTACATGAAGAGTAAGAATATTTTTGATCAAAATAATTAGGGCATTGATATGATTGATATGTGGATGGTGAAGAATCCAATGCTAGTTGAAAAAAAGGTACATGATATGGTTCATATTGATCATTAGTAAAAGAATCATTGCAAGTGATGTAGTCCAACTTTTATGTATCATTAATAGATGAATCAACAAATGATGCTATATTTCATTCCTTCAAAAGAATAGATTAATTAGATAATCTAAGATTTGATTTCTTGATAATAATAGTTATAAAGGAATCAAGGTGACTTGCATTTGGCAATGAAAACTCAAAATATATGACGCTTGCTCTCACTGATCTCATCTAAAAGCCTCTTTATGTTGTAGATCTCATTCCAAGATTTTGCATGCATATTCAAGGTTCTAATTTTGAGCTATAGTTAAAAATTTATGGCTCTGACAAGTTGACTGACACATGTTAGTTGGCACTTTACTTCAAGGTTAATGGTTCACAACATTTAAATAAATTTGGAAACCCTAGTAACTAGTTTCACAACAGACTAATTCAACAAGCCACAAAATGGGTGGGATAGAGCAACCAAAGCAATCTAGACCTGTCATATACCAAGAGGTCTACATTGATAATTGTACAAAAAGAAGAGTCTAAGAAATATTTTCATGTGTCTAGTGATTCGTAGGAATGAGGGTTTCAAGGATAAATAGGCTAAATGGATCAATGAGCAAGAGGTAAGTTCATTAAATGAGTCACAATTGTTCTGTGCATTCTTGGCCACTACTCATTTTTTCTTAAATTTATTTTTTTAATCAATTTTTTAATTTACTAATTCCTTGCATAGAAGGGGAAAATTTTCAAATCAATAGTTTGCACCAATTATAAAATACTTATTCAAATTTTTAAAATTATAAAATTGATTTTAATTTTTAAAAAATTTAGTTTAATACAAAAAATATGAGAAACTTTAGTTAATCTTAGGAAAACAAATTTCAACAAAACTCAAGTCAATAAAATTTGACAAAAAGTCCAAAGCTATAACAAAAATCCCCTAGATAATTTGAAAGTTAGTACTCATACGCCCTATTTTTGAGATGATTTTATAATTTAGCTACAAACAAGCTCCAAGAAAACAATAAATAGAATATAAAATAAAGAAAAATAAACTTGCATTTGAAAATAATGATCAAAATGCAATCTAAAATAAAGAAGTCCAAAAGAGCATATATTAATGTAGACAATCAAAAGAACTTTAGCTACAATCTAAAATATTTCACCAAACTTTTAAAAACCAAATCAGCATTCATCATTCATGTCAATATAACTAATTTCAAATATAGTTTATAATAATAACTATTCGACATAACAATATTTAAAGTATCATAGTAGGTAGATATTGTCTAATTTCAAAGAAGGCATAAGTGTCATTATTCATTTTACAACTTTTTTAGTATTGCATAAAAGGAAATGAATAACTTTGAAAAAGAAAAGAACAAATGAGAAGAGTCAAGGTAGTTGCGATCAAAATAAAATATTTTTATTTTCTTTAGCCTTTGCATTTTTGAAATATGAATAGACATGAAACTAAGTCTTTGACATGGAATTCAATTTAGATGTAAAAAATCATGAATCACATCATGCTCACTCCAATATACATCTAATATACTGACTTCACAATGGTCATAATCCAAATTTTTCCTAAAGTGGTCAATTTGAGTTTTTGTTTTTGGGGTAGATTTGTTTGTTATCTCTTGCAATTGTTGCGAATACATGAATTCTATTAGTTATTTTCTTCTTTGACTATTTGCATTAATGTCAATATTGAAATCACCAATGATTATTAAGATACAATTATGTAGGAGCATCTATCCAACTCATCAGTGCGTCAGCAGCCAGCGCAATAATGCACCGGGAGAGAGAGGAACCCAATGAGACATAAGCGTAAGATTTATCATTTTTCAGTTTAAATCTAAATTTAATGTAATTTAATATTGTAAGGCTCAAGGAAGGCAGAGCCATTGTATTGTATAAGGATAAATGTAAGTCTCCTTTAATGGGTTGTAGTTGTACAGATCTTGAGCATCACCTCACATCTGAAGATGTAAATGAATATTTACTATAGTCGCTTAGTGATAAGGAAGCATTTAATTAGACATGATAGCACTAGAATAATCTGGAGGGAAGGCTCGAGAAGTCCCCTCATGTATAAATTCATGTAATGTATTCCCAGAAGGGGTTGGTTGAGTGAGTGGTTGTTGAGAGAAAGAACTGAGACTCTGTTGTTTTCTAGTCTTGTACACATTATAAAGAGCATGCAGATTTAATACAAAAGTAGATTTCCCTACATATGATTCTCTGTGTGTTTATCTGTGTAATGAATATGTTTACTTTTTGAATGTTTACTGTGTATGGTTATGAATGTTGTTAGTGCATGTATGCATATTACATTTGCAAGAATAGATATAATTATTTGTCTATAGTTTTTTTAGTGTTCTGGGATCTCATGTCTATGCAAGGAGTGCACCTTAGAGTTGTTAGAAAACTCTAAAAGGCCTGCGCAAGGAGTGTGCAAGAACTTTTTAAGGAGTTCTATGAAGAGCGTGCCAGGTGGGAACACCAAAACAAGTCTTAAGCTCATAAGGGAAAGTTGTGCAAGGAGTGCACATCATAATTATTGAAGACTCTGAGAGAAAGAGAAAGGAGTACGTGGGTGAGTCTTCCAAGTTCAAGACTCAGAAGAATTGAGTGCAAGGAGTGCACGAGCCAACATATTGTTAAAGTGTTGGTGAAGCTCAGCAGGGAGAGCACAAATAACCAAGAGAGTGCTAAAGGAACACTTTGACAGTGTTCACAAGCTCATAAGAGATAACGTGAGTGCCAGGAGGGCACGAGAATTTCTTTGGAGGACAAAAGGGGCTGACAACCCATTGAAGTTAGAGTAATTACAACCTCATAGGAGAGATAGCGCAAGTGCGCACATGGCCTATGCAAGGAGTGCGGAAGGCGAGGAATATCTAAGTACAAGACTGTGGGAGAAGCACAAGTGTGTGCTCACACTTCATCTGAAGTATTGAACAAGCTTAGGAGGAGTAGAATTTTCCAAAACATGAGCATAGGCCGAGGAGTCATCCCTACAGAAGAAGTACTCAAAGGAAAATCCTTTGAGAAACTTCGAGAAATCCTTCAGTGGAAGGAAAGTAAATTTGTAGTAGAGAAGGAGCCTTAACAGTCATTGGATTAGCTTTCAGATTCAATCTGGGTTGTTAGATTAATTCGGGACAAGAGGCAGAGTGCACAAGTAAGGAGAACAAGTCCCAACAATCGGATTTGAGTGCAAGGATCAGCAACATTTGGATCTAGATAAGGTGCATGACTAATAAAACTTTAAGTCCTTTGGACTCTGCAAGTTTGACAATTTTGAGGTGTGCGTTGCAGAGGAAGAAAGTTTCGCTAAGCCCTGAATTCCGAAATTAATCTTGAGCATTGGTTATAAGGCCACATGTCAACAGATTGAGTGTTGCTCGAAATTTCGGCGGTCCGAAAGAACTGGATTGTTGTTGTGTAAGGGGAAAGAACTCCCGAATTTCTGAAGCCTGGAGCAGATCCTAACCATTGGTGTCAAGTGTACGTGGAAATAGATTGTGTGTTTGGTGACTTTGCACTCTGGAGGAATTGGGTGTGATTTAGTTTGGGTCAAAAATCCGCGAAGACCCGAAGGCCAGATTCTATCTTGACTGTCTATTGGTGTGTAAGTGTGGAACATTGATCAAATCCCTTCGCATGTTCTGAGTTCAAAAATCCGAAAGGCAGTTTGGTTCAAGGCATGGAAAGCTTCGAATTCCTGGAGCCCGAATTCCTAGAGCCCAGAGTAATTCTAGACCATAGATCTAGGACGAAGCAGTACCGTTGATCCCCAAGCTATCCAGAAGTTTGGCATTCGAAGATTCGGGAGGGAGTGCAGTTTAGGACATGAAAAGATCCAAAGCTTTAAGCTCAAAGTAAGCATAGACCATTGATCTGAGGAGGACACCAGTCATCCGATATGCTAGTTCAAGTTCACGTATTCGGGGGGAATTGTGTATTGGAGCAAGGGAAACTCCCGAAGCCTGGAGCCCTGAAGTAATATGTGAGTCGTAGAACAGTTCGTGGACTGTGGACCATTGATCCTGTAGTTCCTATGTTTGTCAATTCGCGAGTTCAGAGGTTTTGGAAGGTGATGAAGATAGGATCCCCAGATCTCGAAGCTTCGGAGCACCGAAGTAGCGCTTATTAGTTAGGCACCTAGTTTTAATCCTATGGTCACATGAAATTTCCTCTGAAAAAAGGGGGGCTAGATCCCAAATTTTATTTTAAATAGAAAGGGGGCTTAGAATGAAAGCACTCATGGGTTTCTTGGACATGCACAAGAATTTAAAGGGCATGTGTGCATTAATAAGGGATCTAGCAGGGATCCGAGAGATATTTCAACTCCTACGTGAACGATCCTAGACTGGGAGGTCACACAAGCCCCAGAAGGTGGGGGGGGTTTACATCAGGTGGTATAAGAGCGGATTTTTGTTTGCAGAGAATAGGAAAAGGAGGAGAAGATAGAGTGTTGATAGCTCTGTGTGGAGAACTGTTTGCAAGTGTGAAGTAGACAATATACTTGTCAAGAAGGCAGGGAAAAAGAGAAAATGGCTATTGAATTCCATAGACAATGTTTGAGATGAGACCACAATAATATGAGAAAAGAGGTGATGGATAAATAACTCAATGCGACTATAGAGGAGCTCAATATATTAACATTGCAATGGCAGAAAATGAAGAAAGGAAGATGGAGGTATGAGTGGCCCATGAAAGGGAAGGTAAAGTGTCTTATTCAATAGTTGATTTCTAGGAGGCAGAAGAAAATAATGATGAGGTGGATGAGGCAATTGGAAAACCTTAGTGACACAAAGGAGGAGATGATTTACGTCTGTGAACCAGAAATTGGAGAGAGCCTCGATGAGGAGGAAGAGAGATCAATTGAAGATCTAGCATATTTCCAAGAGGGAAATGAGCAGAGATCAGTGGAAGATCTCATAGACTGCCAGGAGGGAAGAAATGAAAATTTGGGTTTCCATAGGGGGAAATAGGAGGAGATATTTTTTGAGAGTCTTGGGAACTCAAAGGAGAGTTCAAATCAACAAGGAGTCCTGATAGGAGAGGAGGAAGAGGTAAGAGAGAGGCATCGTCAACATGAAGATTCATGTGGGTTTGCAGACCATGTGAATGAAGATGATGAGAAGTTAAATACTTCAACTCTCAAGGATGAATATTAGAGGTGCATTTTGATCATTGGGGGAATCAGTATATTTCTACCAAGTAGCCTAGTAGAGGCCAGTGCATGTGTTGCACATGAGGAAGTGATGCAGGAGGCATCTAGAGAAGAGGCCACTGGGCCAAATGTTTTTAAAACTAATAGTGCATGTGTTTCATGTGCAGGAGAAGGAAGACAACCATAAGAAACTTTCATGGAGGAGGGGGGAGGAGAAACATCTTCCCAAAGTTTGGATGGAAGAAAGGCCTATAAACATGTTTTGGTGGTAGGGGAGATCAGAGTACCACTTGGAAAGGAATTAGAAGAAATGGCCAATGAAGATGTTGCTTGTAAGGAAGCTGATAGACATCCCACAAATTCTATCATTTCATAAGACAGAAGGAGGAGAAAAGAAGAGGATTTCATGGAATTGCTCATAAATTTTGGCAAGGAAGACGAACAAATGACGACTGCAGAATTGGAACCTATAGTAGAAGAGAGAGTAGAGAGCATGGATTTTTTCGATCTGTATGAGGAATTGGAAGTACTAGGAGAAAGAGTAATAACCCAGAGTAGGATCAACAGGTCAAGTTGGAGATTGATGAAGAAGAGGAGATGTAGCAGAGAATACTGGAGGAAAGGAGCCAACCCATGAATAAGCTAGACAAGAAGATAAAAGAGATAAGGAGGTT
Source organism: Picea abies (assembly GCA_900067695.1). Lineage (NCBI taxonomy): Eukaryota > Viridiplantae > Streptophyta > Pinopsida > Pinales > Pinaceae > Picea > Picea abies. The sequence continues at coordinate 7,566 of CBVK0101926342.1, forward strand.
GATGTTGAAGTCAACACATGAGGTAGTTAGTAATAGATGAAGGTTGTCAAGAAGGGATTACAGTGGCGGACTGAATGGGGAACTACAACAAAATATCTGGAAACAAAGGGGAGAGCTTGTAGCAACAATAGGACAACAACAGAAAAGCAGAGGAGCAAGTGGACAACTCTAGAGTGAAGTTTGGGACCCAAGAGGATCTCAACAACAACAACAAAAAAGCCATGAGAAGGAGCTCATGAATTTTTTCAACAGTGGAGTATGATGCAAGATCATCTCTCCAACTCATCAGCGTGTCAACAACCAGTGCAACAACGCACTAGGAGGGAGTAGATCCCAAGGAGAGAGAAGCGCCAAATTTCTCAATTTTGAGTTTAAATCTAAATTTAATGTAATTTAATATTGTAAGGCTGAAGGAAGGTCGAGCCATTGTATTTTATAAGTATAAATGTAAGTCACCTTTAATGGGTCGTAGTTGTACAAATATTGAGCATTTCCACGCATCTGAAGATGTAAATGAATATTTACTATAGTGGCCTAGTGATAAGGAGCCATTTAATTAAAATAGTACTAGAATAATCTAGAGGTGTTGGCCCTTGACCAAGTTTTGGAGATCCTTGGTCATGTTTGACCTATTTTGGGACTTCAACATGCTGGTTGAAGGCGAAGCGCAAGTTGAAGTGGAGATCACGGGATCTCGGCCCCCTTTTATGGCATTTTTGGGATTAGGGTTTATGTAATGGGAATGGGATGTCGACCCGTGGGTTTACCCATGTTTAGGCCCCCTTTGTAATATATAAATAGATAACTACACAAAGTAGAAATGGAGATAGTAGTTGGATATATGTGATCAGATCGGCTTTGTGCATGACTATGTGGTGAGAACTTGCAAGGCTAAGTGTAAGTAGTTGTAAGGAGGCTTTGTGTTGTAACCTAGCTTAGGGAAGGAGGATATAGTGAGGTGCACACATATATCTTGTCCTATGCGTAGTAGGATTTTATGGCTCTGTGCATGTAGATGATTGACTGAAGATAATAAAGAGAAGAAGAGTTCGTGGATGTAGCCCCAGACTGGGGGTGAATCACGTATATCCTTTGTTACGGTTGATTTTTGCTTATGGTTGTTTTGTTCATATGATTTAGGGTTAGTGAAATAACATATGCTTAGATAGCTTAGTGCTTAGTAATGTAAATGAATGCTAGCTCTAATCTACTTCTATATGCTAAGTTCTTGGATGTGTTAGATCTGATTAAATATTGTGTTGCTCTGTAATTAGGGTTTATCTGTGTTGTGAATAATGGTTAATTGCTAATGAATGATAACTACTAAGTGCTTTGCTAGGGTATTATAATCACATATCTCTGTCCCAGCTAGGTTGTAGACACTAGAGTCCTACAACCACCCCTGCCTCTACCTTGGGTGATATTTCATCTGCTTCGTAGGTGTTTCTGAAAGGGACAATAGTTAGGGTTTTGTTGGTGTGTTGTTGAAGTGTTGAACCCCGGGTCTACCCCTGTGCCAAAAAATAGTTTTGTTTCCTAGACTGAAACTGTGATTGCTGGGAACTAAGGAAAATAAAGAAAGCTATGTGCATAGATCTGTTGCTTTAGTGCATAGTATTCTACTTGAATTGTGAAGCTTTGTCCTAAGAAAGGAATCGTAAATGAAGAAGAGAGGTAAGATCAGTGAAAATTGTTGTCAAAAGAGGTAAGATCTGAAAGATGGGTGCTCTGAAAAAGTTAAGAGTAGTAAGTCAAGTGAATTTTTTTGTTTTGAAAGTATGGATCTAGGTACATTTGATAAATTTTGTCCTAGCCTGAAAACTAGGGCACAACTAGAAGAAATAATATTTGATATGAGTAGATCTAATAGAAATAGTGAGAGATATGTTATTCCTATGCATAGAAAGAATGTTTGAACTAACAAATGGATGCAGGATTCTAGAGATAATTTTTTGCAGGCTAGCTACTATTATCCTAGTGCACAGTACAGGAAGAAATGGGGATCATTTAATATAAAGAGAGGCTTAACCCTTTGTTACAGTTGCAGAAGACATGACATCTTGCTAAGGATTTCCCTGACAGAAGACCTATTTGTCTTTGTTGTAAAGATATGGAAAATGAAGTTTTGGATTGCCCTAGAATTATTGCTAAAGATGAAAAGATGAATATGAGACAAGAAAACCATGAGAAAGGCCATGAGACTAAGACTATGGCAGAATCCCAGAAAGAATCAGAGACTGTATTACTAAAGATAAAAGAAACCCTGAATGATCACAAAGACACTAATCTATCAGAGTTTTTAAAAGACAGAGAGTGCATAGAAGAAATAATAGGAGACTTCGACATAGACTGTGTTCTAGATGAGGAAACACAGGTGAATATCATGACAGAAAGAACTTGGGAAAAACTGTTATGATCCCTTCATTGGGAGGAATATGATTGTTTAAAGGAAAATTGATAACCCTATGTGAAAGACTTACCCAGACATCTATGAGTTCTCATGGAACTTCGATAGAGGAATAATTTTAGATAATTAAATTTGTTGAGAACAACACCCCATTTTCTATGTTGCTAGGAAAAACCTGGATTGAGGAAGATCAGATTCAAAGAAAAGAAGAAGAAACCCTAGAACAGAAAAAGAAAGAATTAAAAGATTTCATGACTAGGAGAATAGCACATTTGATAGAAGAATAGGAAAACAAGTCGAAGCTACTAAGGACCAGAGATTTGGATGACGACGTTGAAAGAAAACAGATAGACTCGAAGAACCCGTCGGCACATGAAAGCAGAGCACCTACCCCAGACATAAAAGAAGTATTACACTCAAACCTTATGAAACATCATCAACAACATGAAGTTACTATGCCAAGAGAAGATAAGAATCAATCTACTAGAAGAGAAAGTGATATCCGCAAGAGTTCAAGCTTTGTCGACGAGAGGAGTTCAAGCCTCTCCATCGACTACTCGTGGATCTCGACCGTCCCGAGATACAGCTGAGAAAAGAACCAAGCATCGAGATCACCTCAAATGCGAAGTTAATCCCATATATCCTGCCCGACTACATCCCACCCCTGGCTGGTGTGGTGAGTCATGGCAGCATCCTGAGGGACTTCTACTACATAGATCTAAGAGGCAAAGCAGCAAGCAAAAATAGTACAAGTGCAGTTGAAACTCCTTTCAACAGTTGAGAGGATGAAAAGATCCCAAGAACAGTGTGCAGCTCAACAACAGGTCCATGCTATACAAAGAAGATTCATGGAAGTAACTCATAATCTCCAGCCAGTCCAGGATGCAACTTGCCTACTTTTCAAGGATATTAAAGGTCGAGGATATGAGCTGGAACAAGTAGTCACTTCGGTAGAACAATGCTTAGAGGGACCTGTGAAAGAGGCATTTATTCAGGAACTCGTCGAGTAGGAGGCCTTGGCGAAGTAGCAGGTCGAAGCAGCTTCAGCCAAGCTCGAGGATTTTGAGGCAAAATTACCAAGAGTAGAGTGACTTGGGATGAGTCACATGTGAATGTTGGGGGCCTATTGGCCCATGACCAAGTTTTGGAGATCCTTGGTCATGTTTGGCCTATTTTGGGACTTCGACAGGCTAGTCAAAGGTGGAGCACAAGTCGAAGCGGAGATCACGGGATCTCGGCCCCTTTTTAGGGAATTTTTGGGATTAGGTTTTATGTAACAGGAATGGGATGTCAGCCCATGGTTTTACCCATGTTTAAGCCCCCTTTGTAATATATAAATAGATAACTACATGAAGTAGAAATTGAGATAGTAGTTGGATCTATGTGATCAAATCGACTTTGTGCATGACTGTGTTGTGAGACCTTGCAGGGATAAGTGCAAGTAGTTGTAAGGAAGCTTTGTGTTGTAACCTAGCTTGGGGAAGGAGGATCTGGAAAAGTGTGCTCATATCTCTTGTCCTATGCAGAGTAGGATTTTATGGCTCTGTGCATGTAGATGATTGACTAAAGATAATAAAGAGAAGAAGAGTTGGTGGATGTAGCCCCAGACTGGGGGTGAACCACATATATCATGTGTTATGGTTTCTTTGTGCTTATGGTTGTTTTGTTCATATGATTTAGGCTTAGTGAAATAACATATGCTTAGATAGCTTAGTGATTAGTAATGTAAATGAATGCTAGCTCTGATCTACTTATGTATGCTAAGTGCTTGGATGTGTTAGATCTGATTAAATACTGCACTGCTCTATAATTAGGGTTAATCTGCACTGTGAATAATGGTTAACTGCTAATGAATGATAAATTCTAAGTGCTCTTCTAGGGTATTATAATCATAGATCTGTGTCCCAGCTAGGTTGTATACACTAGAGTCCTACAACCACCCCTACCTCTACCTTGGGTGAGACTTCATCTGCTTCGTAGGTGTTGTTGAAAGGGCCGGTAGTTAGGGTTTTGTTGGTGCGTTGTTGAAGCGTTGAACCATGGGTCTGCCTTGTGCCAACAGGAGGGAAGGCTTGAGAAGCCCCCTCATGTATAAATGTATGTAATGTATGCCCAGAAGGGGTTTGTTGTGTGAGTAGTTGTTGAGAAAAAGCACTAAGACTCTATTGCAATCCAGTCTTGTACACATTGTAAAGATCATTCAGATTTAATGCAAAAGCAGATTTCCATGCATATGATTCTCTGTGTGTTTATCTATGTAATGAATATGTTTACTTTCTGAATGTTTACTGTGTATGGTT
>CBVK0101926343.1:0-10820 GCA_900067695.1 Picea abies
AGGTACCTAAGTGGGCTTCCCTCATTTATCAGTGACAAGATACAATATGATGAGCCCAAGACATTCGAGGAAACCATAAGACATGCTAAATGTCTTTATGATCAACAAAGGGGAAGACCAACTTTCCAAAAAGATTGGGAAGACAAGATGAAAAGCAAGGTGGAACAAAGGAATAAGGGGACTAAGCCACCATTTCTCAGAAATACAAAGACAGTGGGGAAAAAACCAAGGAAAAAACCTATTCAATGTTGGGGTTGTGGCGGAGATCATAGGTACAGAGATTTCCCACAAAAAGGTGAAAAAGCGAGGACTACACACAATGTACAACAAGTCATGATAGTTGAAGACATGGGCATAAATGTACCAAGGATATATGCAACCGTGGATAAAAATCAAGCTGAGTTTTAGTCACACATGATTGAAGTGGAAGGTAAGTTTAATGATCAACCCATTTCTATTTTAATTGATTCAAGATCTATTCATAGTTATCTAGATCCTAATATGGCGGAAATATTCCAATTGCCAAGAAGCAAGCTTGGAAAACCTTGGTTGGTGAAGTTAGCTACAAGGGAAAAAAGGAAAATTAATGAGATGGTTAAGGAATGTCCAATGGAAATGAATGGACTGCGCACAAAATATAATTTGACTATCATACCTTTGGGATCTTATGATTGCCTCGTTGGTATGGATTGGTTGGAATAACATCACACTTTTCTAGACTATTACAATAAGGAATTTACTTACTTGGATGAGGAAGGAAACATAAGAACAATTCAAGGAATTCCAAGAGCTATAACTATCAAAGAAGTTTTAGCCTTGCAATTGAAGAAAAACTATAGGAAAGGATTTCAAGTATTTTCAACACACATGGAGGAGGAACCTAAGGATAAAATACCAAATATTGAATACTGTGCAATACTGAAAGAGTTTGAGGATTTCCTTTAAGAGATACCAGGGTTTCCATTGAAAAGAGATATCGATTTCTCTATAAATATGATGTCGGGAGCAACTCCCGTATCCAAGACTCCTTATAGGATGAGTATGCCAGAGTTGAAGGAATTACATATGCAACTTGAAGATCTTATGAAGAAGTATATACGCCCAAGTGTGTCACCTTGGGGTGCCCCATTATTGTTCGTGAAAAAGAAGGATGGTACATTGAGGCTTTGTATCGACTTAAGGCATTTGAACAAAGTAACAATAAAGGACAAGTATATTTTTCCAAGGATAGGTGACCTATTTGATCAACTAAGGGGCGCACATATATTTTCAAAGATTGATCTCAGACCTAGATATCACCAAGTGAGAATTAAAGAAGAAGACATCATCAAGATTACCTTCAGAATGAGGTACATACATTACAGGTTCATAGTGGTTCCATTTGGGTTTTCAAATGCACCGACTCTCTTCATGTGTTTGATGAATGGAGTTTTCAAAAATTACTTAGATAAGTTTTTCATTGTATTTCTAGATGAAATACTTATTTACTCAAAGTTTGAAGAAGATAATGAGCAACACTTGAGGATGGTGCTACAAGTATTGAGGGAGCATCAAATGTATGCAAAGTTGAGCAAGTGCTCATTTTACCAGCAACAAATTCATTATTTGGTTCATTTCATTTCCAAGGAAGGAATAACTGTGGATCAAAGATAAAATCCATTAAGGAATGGCCAACACTAAGAAATGTCGCAGAAGTGAGGTCCTTCATGGGACTTGCAGGTTATTATAGAAGGTTTATTGAAGGATTCTCAAAGATTTCACATCCAATCACATCCTTGCAAAATAAAGGTGTGCGATTTGAATGGAATCTAGATTGTGTGAGGATTTTTCAACACTTGAAGAGTTTGTTGAAAAGTGCACCAATTTTGAGAATTGCTGATTCAGATGCAGACTTAATTGTGTGCACAAATGCATGCAAGGAAGGGATTAGTGGAGTCCTTAGTTAGAATGAGAATGTGATATGCTACGACTCAAGAAAGTTAAAATAACATGAAAGGATCTATGCTACTCATGACTTAGAATTGGTAGCCATACTGCATGCCTTGATGATGTGGCGACATTATCTCATGGGTAAAATATTTGTGTTGAGAATATACCATAGTGGTATGAAGTATCTGTTTGGACAACCAATTTTAAATACTAGAAAAAACAAGTGGTTAGAATTCCTCAGTGAATATGACTTTGACATAAAGAATATCAGAGGAAAAGAGAACAAGGTGGTTGACTCACTCAACAGGTGGGTACACGAAATGGATGCTACAACTATTAGCATGTATAAATCATATTTGTGTGAAATTTTTTTAGAGGTTTCAAAATCGGATCAACTTTATGTGGACATAAAGACAAATTTAAAACAGGGTATGTCACAACATAAATTTGAAGGTTTTGAGCTAAAAGAGGATGGAATCCTCATGTATAGGTGCAAAGTCTATGTGCCAAACGTTTAGGAGTTGAAAAGTATATTATTGTCAGAGATGCATAAATTTCCTTATGTAGGACATCCATGCTACCAAAAAACAAATTCAACGGTAAAAAAACAATACTATTGGCCGAGAATGAAAAAGGAGGTTGCTGATTTTATTGCTAGATGCCTTGAATGTCAAAAGGTCAAGGCTAAGCACAAACATCCATATGGTTTGCTACATCCTTTTCCCATTGCTGAGTGGAAGTGGGAATTTGTAACCATGGATTTCATTACTAAGCTACCTAGGATTGCTAAGCAACATGATTCTATTATGGTAGTATGGATTTCATTACTAAGCTACCTAGGATTGCTAAGCAACATGATTCTATTATGGTAGTGGTGGAAAAGCTTACTAAATCTGCTCATTTTATTCGAGTGAAGTCAATGCACAAGGAAACCAACATTGCTGAAATATACATGCGGGAAATTGCTATGCTGCATGGTGTACCCAAGACAATTGTGTCTAACAAATATTCCAAGTTCACATTGAACTTTTGGAAAGGGTTATTCAAAGGATTTGGGAAAAATATGATCTTTAGCACAACATATCACCCAGAGTCAGATGGACAAACATAGAGGGTAAATCGGGTGATGGAAGATATGCTCATGATGTATGTGATGGATAAACCATTAAAATGGGAAGACTACCTTCACTTGGTAGAGTTTTCTTACAAAAATGGGCATCAAACATCCTTAAAGATGATTCCATTTGAGGCACTTTATGGTAGAAAGTGCAACACACCAGTGAGTTGGGACAACCCAACAGACCACACAGTGGTTGGGACAGATCTTCTCCACAAAATAGAGGAGAAGATGGTAAAGATAAGAAAGAATTTAAAGGCTTCCCAAGACAAGTATAAAATCTACGCAAATAAAGGAAGAACCCACAAAGAGTTTAAAGTGGGCGACCATGTGTTCTTGAAAGTAAAATCAAGATGCAGTTATCTGAAGTTGGGAAATTGTTCTAAGTTGGTAGCATGCTATTGTGGGCCATTTGCAATCCTAGAGAGGATTGGTCGTGTCGCATGTATGATTGCATTTCCTACATCCTTGTGTATTCATAATGTTTTCCATGTATCGTTGCTTAAACATTATGTACCTGACACTAATCATATTATTGATTGGAATGTGATTCAGGTGGAGCCAAAAGGTGATTTTTTAGTGCGACTGTTTCCCATATTGGATAATAAAATCAAACAGATACTGAATCGAGCTATGGAGATAGTAAATGTCCAATGGACCTAGTACGTTCCTAAGTATGTAACTTGGGAGTGCGAGGATGCTATGCAGGTAGAGTATCCACATACTTTTGAAGAATTTTGAAATTTTGTATGTACATGTGTATATAATGCATTGAGGACAATGCATAAATAAGGGGGAGGGGAATGTGATGTCCCTAATCCAAACCCATTTTTTAATTGTACATATAGGCTGGTGAGGCATTGGTACCAATTGTAAATGTAAATGTACATATAGGCTGGTAAGTCGTTGACACCAAGTTTTGGTTTTGCACACACCTGAGTAGTGCACGAGGATTGTTATCAAAGAAAGGGTGTGCACACCTGGGTAAGTGCACATGGTTGCACATCAAAGGGAAGGGTACACACATTCCATAGTGTTGCATGCACTTGGGTAAATGTGCAAGGATTAACTTGAAGTGCATATCAAACTTAGGTATACACACACACACACACATAAGGATGTATATGTATTTGAGGCCAGAGAGCTATGTGGTTATGAGGCTAGTGAGACAAGACATAAATAGGCTAGTGCACCTATCCTTGTAAAATGTAATCACACTCAAGTTATAAATAGGCTAGTGCACCTATCCTTGTAAAATGTAATCACACTCAAGTTATTAATAATATCACATCGTTGCACGTAGAAAGATCAGACGAAAAGAGACAAGGGCTAACTCCACTGAAAATGGAAAAGGGGGGACATAAGTCTAAGGGAATATTTTATTAATATTTCAAAAAAGTGTAATTATGGATATTTATTTATCCTAAATTCCCGAGGGATGGGAACGAGTCACCATGTGGTTAAATTTAGTTCTGAAGGTGACAAGTGTCCAGTGTTAGGCATGGAATATGTATTTCCGACCTTAGTGTATTTTGGGGTAATTCGTTCATTTCTCATGTGTAGAAGGGGTCAGACCAAATGAGGAAAGACAAATATTACCTTATCTATAGAGAAAATCTTGTAAATGGGTTTTCTGTATTGTAACGAGAGTATTTTCTATCGAAGAAGCGACTCTCCAGGTGAGAGATTTGCTGTCGAAGAGGCAGGTTGTCAGGCCTGTGAATATTCTCTCCAGGTGAGAGATTTATTGTCGAAGAGGTGGTTTGTCAGGCCTGTAATCATTCTCTCTAGGTGAGAGATTTGTTGTCGAAGAGGCAAGTTGTTAGGCCTGTGAGCATTCTCTCTAGGTGAGAGTTTTGCTAGGAATTGTTCCCTAGCATGCTAAGAATTAGTTGCAGTGCTCCGAGACTTCCTTTCTGGCCTGTTGCTGAAGCCTTGGAATGGAAGTGGGGAAGCCAAGGGACTGTTGAATAGAGAAGGGGAATAGTTCCTTGGGTGGGACATGCATGTGGAGAATGAGAGGCTGTAGGCTAGTTGCAGCAGTGGAAGACTGAACAATTTTGTTGATTATTAGACCTTATCCTAACATTAGGAACCCTTTTTCCCTGGTGGAGTTCAAGCCCCAACTTGGGGGTGACATGTTGTTGAAAGTATATGAAAAACAAAGTCTATGGATGGGAGGAACGTCTGAGTTTTTACCATAGTTGGTGACTTTTCATAAAAGGTAAGTGTCCTTTATGTGCTTGTCTTATTTATTGTGTGCTTAATTATCTATGTATGATATGGGTTTAATTCTTGTATGATGTTTCATATAAGTAATTGTTGTTATTTTGTATAATGTTGCTTGCATATGTAAGAGTGGTGCTGATATTTAGTATTTGTAATCGTGCATGTGTATGATAGTTGTTGTTAGTTATCCCTGTTAAGTTAACCTTATGATAATGATCACGAGTCTTCGAGGCGAGGTTAGAATGGTCATGTCTGCAGGGAAATACTCTGTGTGAAAAAGAGGTTGGATTCACTTGTGTGCGCAAGAAAGCTGTTTGCACACACAAGGAATTTGTTTTTTGCATATGATGCCAAAACGGTTTTGTGCGTAGTAGAAATCATATGTTCAGAGTGGATTACATGCATAGTAATTTTGTGTTCTCAGTATGCTTGTGCACATAGTTGTACTGTGTTACTTCCGCTGTTATAAGTTTTGTAAAAAGAGGAAAGTTTGTGTGGTACGACCCAACTTGGGGTTGAGCGCGTTACTTCAAGTATTTTTGTGCAGACCAATGTTATAGAGTAGAATCTGTGCACTAAATTTTGGAGTATAATTTTTCAGTAGTAAGATGGTTAACGTTACATTTTGTGTAAGGTACCATATCTATTATAATAGTAGAAACAAAAATACTGCAAAGAATAACACCAAAACAACACAATATATGAAACCACAACACTAAAATAATACCTTTATTGATAGGAAACAATGTTCACTTGCCTCTTCGAGGGGAAACCTCCAATAGAGTAGTGTTCTATTACAATAATTCTCAATAAAAATACTTCTCATGCCCTCGACTCCTAAATCTATCTATCAAAAGAACAATCTAGAAGAAGGTCTTCTAGAAGCAAAAGCTTCTATTAGGTCTTCTTACTTTCGATTTATTCTTCCTTATTACTAGGCCTTATTTGTATTAACATTTATTACATGGAAAATATATTATTCTACCTACGTGAGGGGTTAGGGAGGTTAGGTCCCTAAGATTCGCTCCCCCTTAAAAATAACCTTGTTCCAAAGGCTTGAGATGAGGAAATTGCTATAGAATGGTAGCTGGCTTACAGGTGGCATCTATTGGAGTTGTATCTTTTCATTATAATAACACTTACTTGATGGTGAACCGAAAAATACAACACTTACACTAGTCCAAGACTGCTTGTGGCTACAACTAGATGGATCCCTTTTCATCCAAATCAGGGAGACTGGTTTGAGTTTGGCACTTAGTTCCAATCACCTTCTTTAAGCATGAGACATGAAAAAAATGATGGAGCTTAGAATGACGGGGAAAATTTAACTGGTAGGTCACTGGTCCCATGCACTTGAGAACTATATAAGGACCATAAATTTTGGGTGCCATTTTGTGACAATGTTCAAATTTAAGTGAATTCTTCTTATAAGGTTGCAGTTGAATAAACACCTAGTTCCCTTAAGCAAATTGACGTTCTGAATGACCTGGATCTGCATGTTACTTCATGCGATTCTAAGCCACGACAAAATTATCTTTGAGGGCATGGAGAATATCCTCTTGAACTGTACGATTTTGGTCAACCATCTAAACCTTCGAGACACTAGGCATGTATGAGAGAATTGAAGGTATATTTTATCCATATACTGCTTCAAAAGGAGTCATGTGAGTAGTTATATCGTAATAAGTGTTGTACCACCATTCAACTAGGGGTAACTATTGAGCCCACTAATTTTTCCTCTTAGATGCAAAAAACCTCAAATATTTTTCCAAACACTTGTTGACAACTTCAGTTTGGCCATCGGTCTAGGGGTGATATGTTGTGTTGAGATGCAGTTGGGTTTCCTGTAGCCTGAAAAATTCTTGCCAAAAATTGCTAGTGAAAGTGGGATCTTGGTCAGAGACAATAGACTGAGGCATGCCATGAATCTTGAAGATATGATCCATGAAACGTTTAGCCACTGTGGATGCGGTGAATGGGTGTTGAAGAGAACATAAATGAGCATATTTGGAAAGACGACCAACAACGACCATGATGACTGACTTATTTTCCGATTTAGGTAAGACAACAATGAAATCCATAGAAATATCCCTCCAAATAGCAGTTGGAATCGAAATCGGTTGTAGTGTGCCAGGGGCTTTGACTATTTTTCCCTTGTTGCATTGAAAAACATCACATTCCTCCACAAAGGTGTGGAAATCCTTCTTCACATCATCCCAGAAAAAAGAATGTTTGACCCTATCATAGTTTTTGGTAAACCCTGAATGCCCAGATGTGGGTGTAGCATGAAGCTCAGAAAGCACCATGGATTAAAGTTGTGAATATTTTCTTAAATATAAATGACCTTTGTAGTGAAGCTCATCATTGTGCTAAGAGTACCTTGGAGAAACTGGAGAATTGTCTTGCAATTGTTGGATCATATGTGAAGTTTTAGGATTTTGCAGCCATTCCTGGTGAACATCTCAGAGCTAATATGGTACAATGAAGGAGAGAGAAAAGAAGGACCCTTCATCTTCATATTTCCTTGAAATAACGTCCACATCCACATTGTCTTTTACTTTCTTGTAATGATCTCATAATCATATCGAAATAGCTTGGTCACCCATTTTTGTTGCTCCGAGGATGAAATTCGTTGCTCTAGAAAATACATGAGGCTCTAATGATATGTCTTAATTTGGAAGAATTTCCCCAATAGATAAGGGCGCCATAGATCCACGTCTTAATTTGGAAGAATTTCCCCAATAGATAAGGGCGCCATAGATCCACACCATGCAAAATGGAGAACATTTCCTTTTCATATATTGATTGGCCCAAATGTCGCTTCGACAATTGTTTTCTAGTGAAGGCCAAAGGATGACCATATTGCATAAGGAATGCACCAATTCATTTCCCTAAAGCATCACATTCTAGGACAAAAGGTCTTTCTGAAGTCGAGAAGGTCTAGGACATGAGTGGTGCACATATCCTCTTTCAAGGCTTGGAAGGATTGATCAACTATTGGATTCCAAGCGAAATCATTCCTTTTAAGGAGAGTAGTGAGAGGAACCACAATTTTTCCATAATTCTTAACAAACTTGTGAAAATATCTCGTTAAACCCAAAAACCCACACAAGATCTTGATATTCTTGGGCCGAGGAAAATCCTGCATAGCTTTGATTCTCTTAGGATACACCCTGACACCATCCTTGCTAGCGATATGACCCAAGTACTCCACTTCTGAGGCTCCAAAAGAACATTTAGATTCTTTGGGGAAAAGTTGGTGTTGAGAGTAGATGAAGAACTTGATCCACATGGGAAAGATGGGATATCCATGTTTTACTATAGATCATAATATCATCAAAGAAAATTAAGACAAAATGTCACAGAGAAAAGGACAAAAGACATGATTCATGAGGCTTTGGAAAGTGGAGGGAGAATTACACAAGCCAAAGGGAATGGCCAAGAACTCATAGTGGCCCTCATGAGTTTGAAATGTAGTCTTGGGAACATCTACATCTTTCATATGTATTTGGGGGTATCCAGAACATAGACCAAGTTTAGTAAAGTATTGGGCACCACTTAATTCATTCAAGAAATCATCAATGACATGAATGGGAAATTTGTCTTTGATGGTGAGTTTGTTGAGGGAACGAAAGTTAGGACACGTGTTCCAAGAGATTTATTTCTTAAGTACCACGACCACAAGAGAAGAATAGGGGCTAGTACTAGAGCTGATAACACTTGTGGTGAAAAATATTGAACAATTTTCTCAATTTCATTTTTTCAGGCAAAGGGATGACAATAAGGTCAAACATTGAGAGGAAGGATACCGATGACTAGGGGAATGGGATGATCATGAACACCATGGGAAGGGGGAATCCCCTAAGGAGTGGAAAAAATAACTTGATGTTTGGAGATGATGGATTGAAGGTCATGATGCACAAAGGGTGTCTCAGTGGTGTGAATGGAATGGAGTTGTGCAATAATTCTAGAATGACTTTTTTTGAGGATCTTTTCCATGCGATGGAAAATGATGATCTCAGGGGAGCCTGCGATGATTCATTGGAACTTATAATGTTGGCCCTCCTAGTGTAATTGCATGGTTAATTCCTTAAAATTCATGAGGATGGGGTTAAGAGTCCGCAACCATTCTGTACCAAGAACAATGTCGCAACCACCCATGTCGATAGAAAACATATGAGATTTCATGTTGTATTGACCAATTTGGAGACACATATTTTCACAACACCCCCCACATGTCATGGAACCTCCATTGGCAATCATGATTTGAAATTTTTTGACTGCACATATATAACAATTAGTTTCTTGGATAACATGATGATGAATAAAATTATGGGTGTTGGCACTGTCAATGAGGATGATGACCTTATGATGATTAATGTAACCAATTAGCTTGAGGGTTTGGGGAGTAGAGAAGTCAGTGAGAGCATTCAATGAAATGAACGGTTTGATGTTTGGGGGGTCTGAGGGTGGAGTAATATCAGTGAGTTCAAGTAAATTGGCCATAGGAAGGGCCTCGACCTCTTCTTCTGAAACATCCTTAGAGATGGCCATAAAAATATTTTGTTCCTTACACTTGTGCCCCGAAAAATAATTTTCATCACAATTATAACAAAGAACCTTGAGTTGGCGTTCAACTATTTCTTCCCAACTTAATTTTTGGATCTTCAGTGGGGTGGAAGGAGGGGCGGGAGTGGCGAGTTTAGGGAAGGGAAGAAAGGAAGGTTTTCTGGTTTGAGAAGAGACAACCTGTTGTGCTTCCTTATCTCTTTTAATAGCTTCCACCCAAATATGAGGGTGAGCCATGAGGACGTGCACACGGATCTCATGCTTGAGGCCACTGATAATGACTTCTCAGAAAAAAAACATTAGACATTCCCTCCATGCAGAAATGAAAGCACTCAAAAGTAGCTATAAATTCTTCCAGTGTGCCAGATTGTTTCAACTTGGTCAAACGACCTAAATGGTGGGTGTGAGTGTCAAAGCATTCATAAATCTCTGCAACAAATTGTTTCCAAGACACATACCCTTGGTGAGAATATTTTCTCCATTTCCACCATTGCCAACGTTCTGGATCTAGATGGAGAACACCATAACGAAAATTTTCCAACTCATCAATAATGCCATACAAAGATAAATAGTGTTCCGTTTGAGTGACCCAACCGGTGGGATTCGAGCCATCAAATTTGTCCACCTCTATGTGAGGGGTACACAGGTCTCACTAAAAGTGGTTGGAAGGAAAGGATGTGGATTGGGAGGATTCAGGACCTTCAGGGTTATAAGGTGTGGTAGAAGAGAAGGGATATAGGGTGTGCTTAAACAAGGTGATCAAATTGTTCACTGTGTCCTGACATTGCTGACACATGGATTTAGATTGAGTGATGGATGTGGGAAGTGATAGGACTAGAGCAAGATGGGAGTTGAGGTTAGCAATACTAGAACTAAGGAAAGAAATACCAGTCAATGTTTTCTCATTATCTTTGTCTAAGGCAGTGATACACTATTCCCAATCTTGGTTGCGGGTGTGGGCCATGGGGATGGGAAA
>CBVK0101926412.1:0-13253 GCA_900067695.1 Picea abies
CCGAGATCTACACTCTTTCCCTACACGACGCTCTTCCGATCTCACTAGGTGCATCTATTGGGCTATATTTTGGTACTTTTTGATAGTCAGATTTGTTTTTTTACTTTATTGATTGATACAGACATAAGGCTGATATACCGCTGCATAAATTTAATTTTATAACAACCATCTTTATTCAATCTTGAAGTGTTATTTTCGATACATTGGTTACTAGTTTTATTGATGTCATTGGTAACTAATATAGACCTTTTACTTGCTGATTTGGATGTAATCTATTGCTGATTTACTAACTTGTATGTTGTTTTATTTTAGGGACATCAAGATTAATTTTTTGATCCATTAGTATACTTGGTTGGAAAAGTGTCTTTTCTTGTGTCTCGAGCAGGTACAGGTGCACCGACAACTATCTCTTTACTCGGTATCCATTTACCTCTCTTCACTTACCATTTTCAACCAACCTTTTCTTCCATCGCTTGACCTTCTAGGGGACTTATCCTTACACTTCCCTTCATCCTTCTCATTCCCCATAGGGTCATCGGGATCGCCTCCATAGAGTGACCTAGTCACCCTTGAAGTGTAGGACCTACATCGAGGTGGCATTGGGTGTAGGATTCCCAAGTTGTAGCACTTGCTTTGTGGTTGGGTTGGGCTTTGCCCAACCTACAACTTGCGCTATAACATGGTTAACCAGAAACAAGTTGATTTTTGAAGATAAGGAGGAACAATTAGGAATACTTCCACATTGCATTGGAGTCTCTTATGCTAAAGGAAGGAAGAAACCAAAGAATAATGTTCTAAGAAGCCTTCAAGAATTGATTATCGATCACACTGAGCCTTGGAGATTTTTGGATGGAGCATGTCAGGGTACTCCTAGAACTTGTATAGTTGGGGCCATTCTTTATCTAGATAATGCAAAGTACTTTTTACTAAAGTATGGGGCAGGTTTGGGAACAAACAATAGAACATAACCCTATTCCCGCTAGATCCTACTTAAGGTTGCAGTGGATAGATAGGTTAACAAGATATAGGTCTTTGGTGACTCCAAACTTCTAATGCATTGGGAAAATGGAAAAAGTAACATTTCTAACTTGGAGCTAGGGCCTATTCTGGATAGGATTATGGAAAATAAAGTATTTTTTGAAGAGGTACTCCTTGTTCATATCTACAAAGAATTCAACCACAAAGCTAATAAGTTATCAAAGGAAGCACTCATTTTGGAGGAATGGTGTTTTTGTGTACATGATATTAAGGACCATACTCCTATAGATTTAATACACTTAAAACTATTTTGATGAACGGATTTTTGGTCATGTTTTAGTTTTAGTTTATGCAAAGTTAGAGACGGATTATCTCATGGTTTTGTCTTAGCATCAGTATGATGTTGGAACTGTTTGTTTTACATAGATTTGTATAAGGATGATTGTAAGAGTCAAAGTCATAATGATATGATATATTCTTATCTGATAGTAATATATGTAATTTATAAAGGAAATGATTGCTAACGATCCAAGTCAAAGGGATTGTTAATGTGTATTTGATTTCCACTCAAAATATCAATACAATGATTTTTTCTTGATTTTTTTTTGTTTTAATTTTGGATTTATTAAGCTTTCAAAAACATCAAAAAGATGAAATGTTGATTTTTTATATATTTAAAAGATGAAGGTTAAGATGAATCTACCTTGTATTATTTTATGTTTTAAAAATTATTATGGAATTTGTTTTCACTTTTACATTATATATGTTAAATTATTAATTTTTCTTTCATTTTAGTTTATTAAAAATATTTTATTTTACACATATTTTCCACTTTATATTATAAATTGATATTCACTTTCAATTAAGATATTATAAAAAAAAAAAAATTTGTTTTATTATTATTAATATTCAATTTAATTTTTTAATGGATCTATGTCATCTTGTCCCATTCATATTGGGTGTAAAATGCAATTTGTTTTCTTCGATGTAAAGTTTAAAATTCTAACAAGTTAGAAAATGAAAAATATTCTCTTATAATATATAAAAAGATTAAATCTCATTTTCAAAATATTTGTAATATCATTGGTATTTATATCATGTTATCCTTTGAAAATCAAAGTAAATTTGATAAACTTATTTCTATTAAAATAAGATATCAATTAGTTAATCTTGTTTCTATTAAAGTTAGATAACAATATTGATCTGAATAATTTTAATAGTCATTATCATCATCAATCAATTCAATTAAAAATTACATATTTAATATTTATTAATACTTCACCCAGATGGGGTGACATCCATTATAACTAAATGCAACCACGTGGTGGCTCAGGAGGTTGGCATGGAAGTGTGCAGTGTCAAACAACTGAAGGATCGACGAGTGATATGGTGAGGCATGGGAGGATGGAAACCATGCGAGGCATGGGAGGTTGGAAACCATTACCAGGAACTCTACTTTAAGGCAGAGAAAAAGGAACCTAATGAGATCGAGGTTGTGATTCATGTCCATAGGCAAGCATCTTCGGATAAGGAGATCCCAGAGGAGGTGAAAGATTGGGTAGGTGACCCTTTCTACTCAAGGACAAGGGATACCAAATAATTTAAAATTGTTGAGACCTACTGGATTATTAAGGCAATATTAAGGAAGTATCTGGAAAGGACTAGGAGAGAACATGGGGATATTATGCATTCAATTTGAATTACTCTACTGGTCTCAGTATGGCATTTGGTTCGAGGTGTCTTCAACTATTCAACAACTAGAGCAACATGATATGGGTGAAGGAACTTCGAGTCCATTTGGATTCAAAAATTTGTCCAATTGATGTGGACGTGTTAGAGGAGGGTACATTTTCCATGTATGAGTTGCAGAAAGTGACACCCCAAGTAGGAGTGAAGGGATGAATGATTTTAATTAGATTCTACAATGTTACTTTTTTATGCTTATAGACCTTCTATTAAGTCTATAATATATATAGCTCACATAGATAGTTATAGGAAAATTGTGAATATTTTTTTGATATATAGTAAAATGTGGTATCTCAAAACTGATGACATATGTTTGGAAACCTAGTTATATATGTGTTGATCACTCAACACACCCTAAAAATCCTTATCAAATTTGTGTCACTTTTTTTGTAACACTTGTTTTCTACACTATCTGACTCGATTTCCTTTGGGGAAATGTTTATTCTTTGTTTATTTTCATGACTCTCATCACCTATTCATGTTTCTTTGAACTTATGAAACCCCATGACTAAAATACCTTAACACCTGAATTAAGAATCGATAGCCAAACATTGCACCTAACGTGCTCAGGTTCGACGTCGGAAAGAATTCAATAAAGTAAAGGAATCACATGAAAACAAAATTCATCGATCACTAATCCTCATCGGCATCAGTAGAAGGAGGTTTCGGTTAACGTAGGTTATTCGCATAAAATTTCAAGCGATAGTCGATCCCCTTCGGTATCGATAAAATACGAGGAGGACAAACGTTAACAAAAGACGAAAAGAAATCGTCGATAGCCGATGCCCGACACACTTTATCAGGATAGGGGAAAACAAAAGGATCACAACAGACATTTCAACCACAATAAATTTATCCCCGATGTGTTTTCAGCATCGGGACTTTTTCGAGCAAGCGGATTCGAGAGAACTTGGGTAGGTTTATCGTCGATCGCCGATCCTTAACACTTTTCGGCATCAGAAAGCTAGGATTTGGTTTTAGAAATGTATAATTTAAAGAAAGTCCCAACTCTAACTGACACGAGTGAATGAAGCCACTAGTATCGAATGCCACACATATTTACTAGGTAAGAGGGTCGTACGGTCTAGTTCTATCCCGAGTCATTCTTGGTTTTGTAGGTCCTAGTCACACCTCCGAGTCAGCTTTTCCACGTCAGCACTGTACGGTAAGATCAATCGGTGTCAGAGATTTTTCAGGAGGGTATCAACGAAAAGGTTCATAGCACAATCTCGATCCCCGATCCACCCACTGAAAGAGCAGCACGACGAGATGTTTTTAGCGTTAGATACGATCAAATTTTGGACATTTAAGGAACTAATTAATACCTGATCCCGCATTAGGTGCTACCTCATGCACCAATTAAAATAAAATTTTTGAAATCGGCGATAGACCACATCACCACCCGCGCCTCCATTGTCAACCCACGATGAATTTAAGTTCTAATCCTCTAAATATTCGGTGGCAGATTTATTGAAATTTCACTCATAACCCGAATTGAATGATTGATGTGACACAGTAAGATATTCCCTGTTTAAATCCATTGAACTGTTGTGAATGAATTCATTCTGCGAGTAAGATAATTCTAGAGCATTCAAAGGAGAAAAACGAGCAACTCGAAGACTGTACTGACCCTCGTGATTATCAAAAACTAGTTTTAACAAGCTTCAGAGGTATGTATCCAAGTCTGTCAATTCATTGGTTATGATTTATATGTGTTCGTTCGGTTCTCTACAAAATCTCTAAACTATGCTCAGGTTGCAAGAATAATGTCGCCAAGAAATCCAACCACCAGATGCTCGCCGAGAGCACCAAAGTTGAAAGAACTAGAGACAGGAGAAGGTTCTTCTCTAGGGACCGCGAGGCAATTGGAGTACACCCCTAGGGCAGAACCTGTCGTAAAACAACAACAAATAAAGTTTCCCTCCAGCCTCTCACCTTTGGCGATATAGAGGCAAGCAACGGGTCCAAGGTAGCGCTCCCAGAGTTAGGGGATCTCTTCAACATGATTAGCAGATAAGAATACCCAGAGTATATCCCACACAACGACCCAGACGCAAGGGTGCTCAATGACCAGGTGTTCCCCAACATCCGACGATTGTATTTACACATGGTGGCAAGAAGAACCCTCATTTTCCCTTGCATAGAGGTCCTAAAGTGGCTCATAGACCACACAGATGGGCATAATTTTTTTATCAACGATGAGAATGGTGGGTGTGTCGGAGTTTTCCTCCCAACAGAGGTCCAAAAATAATACAAGCTGAAGGACATAGAGGAGCAGCTCAACACAAACTTCGTGGTGAAGTTTTATGAATTCCATGACACCAGCCAGTTGATGGATTCATGGTGGAGGGAAGACAAGAAATTCACCAATCGGAGAAATGGATGGTACGGGACAATCAACTTGAGGGAGACATACATCTATTTGATGGCTCTCATCTGTCGGCTATACGGAGAAAAGGATTTCTCCAAGTTTTCGGAAGCATGGATTCCTTTGGCATACACAATTGCAATCGTCGAGAGCCTGGGAAACACTCTTACTTGGGGAGAGAAAAAAATACCCGAACTTGTGGATGAGGTCACTGACATACAATCCATCGCCTATGACTGAAAGAGGAAATCCATCATGAAGAGAACCACTAAAAAGAGGAGGCTTACTTTGGATAGTTCCATCCTCATCACCGTAGAGGAGAAATTGATCAGCACAAAACATGCCAAGACATCTGAACTTATCGACGCAGAGATGGAAATCACAGATGCCACCCTGGATAGAGCGAGGAAGCATGAAGAGGAGTTGGCTACTGCACTAAAGGATTTGGACCATCTGCATCATTTGACGAAATACTATCAAGACTCCACACAGGCCACGATATTCTTGAGAAGTGAATTCCAAGATGCCTACAACAAATTCACGAGTGAGGGACACCTTTTCACTGTAGGGATAGTCGATTTCCAGGAAGACACCCTTATGGTGCTAGAAACATGCAAAGACATGGAAATATGGTATGAGAAGGCCCACCAAGTGGTTGAAAGAATTGATTACATCAACTCGGTTCAAAAGTGTCGATATGCTGAAGAGCACGGAATTGGGGCACTAAGGGACATTATCATCAATCGTATAAGGAAGTCAGTCAAATACTAGGTGAAAATGGCCCAAGAACCTCATCAGGAGATCCAAGAGAAATGGGCCAATTGCGAAAGGAGTTGGACCAAGATCAATCAGGAAATGAGAGACATTGGTCTCCTAGAATTTGACACACCTAAGGACTTTGTCAACTTGCATGACATAGTCAAACTACATGCAGAACAAGACTCATTGTGGACTGCAGAGATAGTAAAGGTGTCAAACATGGCACCAGGTCAAGTACAACAGTTCATGGAGCACCCGATAAAGGCTTGGGTAGTGTTACAACAATTAAGTGTTAAAGTAGTCAAGTATCGGGCACGGGAAGTAGAGATAAAGGAGATCATTTCAGTCCCAATGAACCAACATCGAGTCATGTATGCCAACACATGTGAGGAACTCTTCATCAAATAGTCAGAGTATGAGAAGATTCATCCACTCAAGTGAAACCATTTGATGACTCTTAGAAGACTGAGAGTTGAAAGCGCCATGTGGCGATGTTTTGTTTTACTTATCTTGCACTTTTGATAGTTATTTTTAGTTCATAATTTGTTATAAATAAGAGGATCGACCTGTTAGAAGAGGTCAATGGTTTTGGAAAAGACCTTGATTTTTGGAATTGTAAAGAACTATTTCAAAACTACCTTAATTGAGAAGTCTTGTTTAGGATCGGAGATAAACTTTTATTTTTATCAAAAGCGTGTGTGATTGGATTTGAGGAATTACTTTTGACTTTGTCTCATGAATGGATGTTGTAATGAGTAAGGTTTTTGAATTTGTTGATAAGTTATCTGATTCAATATTTTTTGTAATTCTTGTCTCTAATGATGTAAAACAAATCATTGTGTTAGTGTGTGATTATTGATTAGAGCTAAGGGAACTATTTTTCTTGCCGTCATTTTATTGCATGTATGTTCTCTTCCGATAATTGTATCTCAGAAAATAATTGGAATACCAGCAAGTTGATGTATTAGTATTAGGCTTGTCATAGGTGTAAGAATCATCATCTGCATGCTTGAGCATGAGGGTTATCCTGAGCTAAGCCTTCTTTAGTAGTTAATATTTTCCCCTTTTTCTACTAGTTGGTTTATACCAACACCTATCTTGTATCAGACCCACCTACAAAGAGAAAATACAAAAGGAGAACGTTCAAACTGAAGGAGGATTTTTCGCGAGAAGATATCCTGTAAACCACTACATAAATCCCATCGATTAATTGGCCGGACCACAAGTTCTAGAGAACCATTCCACTATCAAACGCTATAGAGTCTAATTGGGCCTTAGTGGCGGGTTTGGTTCCTACTGTTGAGTTAAAGGGACTTAGGACTCCTCAACAAAATTGGCACAAGATGGAGGGCCTAAAGAATGAATGGCTGACAATATTTTTGATATAATATTTCACACAGCCTGTAGATTCAAAACAACCCACATGCATGGCTAGTCACTCTCAAGAGAGCCCACACACACTGAGTACTCCTGAAACAAGTAACTTACCCCAACAAGAGGAAGAACATTTATTCCCTGAAATACCTTACGCTCTTCCCCATGAGGAGTTGAACAAGTTCAGAAGAATCATAAGATCTTACGCCCGACAAATTGGAGCACTACCCTTAGCTCCGTTACTTCCTCGAAGAAAACAAGTAAGCATACCAATGGTCGACATCCCCGACCAGGTTTTGGTTCACATAGTAGAAGACCTGATAGATTTCTCCCTGACCGAGATTGAACATCCTCTTAATATAATCCCCAAAACACCAGCCGATAACTACTCCGAGCCCGACAATTTTTCCGACGAGGAAGGGTTTAACTCAGAACGCTCAGTTTCAGAGTCGGACGACATGGAAGATAACAATGAGCATAATGAATAAAGGGTAAACCCATCTCATAATAATCAACCATGGTTGGCCTGAGATACTCTGGAAATCCTCGGATGAGTACATAACCTGCCCTGACATCCAAAAAAGTTACTCCCTAAATTTGACCTTGAAACCTCAGGATTTCTTGAAGACCATATCAAAAAATTCATACTAGCTATTAGACTGATGAATGTCCAACATGACATAGTATGCAGGATTTTCCCCTATACTTTTGAGAATTCGGCCTCCACGTGGTATTTTAACTTTCATGTAGGGTCCATAACTAGTTGGACGAAGTTTCAAAAGGATTTTCTAGATAAATTTGCAGAAGAAACCACTACAGGAGATTTGATGGTTGAGTTGTTTGCTGCCACCATGATTTCAAAGGAGAAGGTTAAATACTTCAATCAACTATTCATCACTATCCTAAACGAATTTCAGCCAGAAGCTAAACCAACGCAAGAGCTCCAAATCAAAGTATACGCTAATGCACTCTCAGATTCCATTTCCATGTTTGTGAAGAGGTCTGCCAAAACAACCTTAAGTGAGAATTTTGAGGAAGCCAAAACAATATAATTCCAAATGAAGGGATGTAAACAAGGCCAGGTCTCATTAGTTAAGAAGGAATTTCAACCTCCTTCCAGGAGAGGACTCTTGTTGACCAGACCCCTAGGAAAACAAACAAAACAAGGTCTTGAAAAAGGAAGTGGAGACATAAAAGACCTACAACGCATGGTAAAGAAGTTATCAAACATAATTATAGACATGAAAAGAAGTGAAGGGGAAGGAAACCCAGGCAAGAGGCCCTATAAACCCTTTTTTAAAAGAACTCCACTGTTAAAATCAATTGAACCTCCCCCAGGCAACTTAAACATCGATTTGGGAAATGTATCATCCGAATCTTTCTGTACCTATCACCAAGAGAAACATTCTGAAAGAGACTGCCCACAATGGGTGCATGCCATGAATTTGATGGCCAATAGTTTTCTAGACAAGGTTTCCCTTATCGAAAAATCAAGCGGCTCAGCTATGAATATTGTTGATCAGGAAGAAGTTGATCCACCAGAAGAAACAATCATGTTGATATGGGACCCTGACCTACCAATGCCTTTCGATGATCCATTTGAGGTTCAAGAACCACCTGCAGAGGTCTTGGTTGTGCAAACACGAAGTATGGGTCACTCAATCTCAAACAAACTTACCGTGGCCCACACTTCGAGGGGAAAACAAACATCCGATCACCCGAAAGAATATTTTGTCTCTCAAAGAAATCCTATGAATATCCATACCCGAGAATCACCCAAGCTAGACTACAACATAGTAGAAGATTTGAAAAAAATTAAGGCTAATATATCAATCATGGACATGTGTAGAATCCCCCGACAAAATGACTTTATGTTACAAGCATTGAATTCAGTAGAAAATCCTACAACAATCACTGACCAAGGAGAAAATCCAACCCTCTCATATCTAAGAAATAAACCAACTATGAACGCTTGCTCTAAAGATAAGAAGGGAAAACCTTTTGTCCCACCATTCCTCTTGACATTTGAAGTCTTCAACAAAAACCTCCACAATTGTTTAGTTGACTCAGGGGCATCCTCTAATGTTATGCCATTGTCTATATGCAAGAAACTAAATGCAATCCCTCTCAAAAGTGATAAACATGAGATACAACTAGACAGAACCCAGGTAAAAGTTATGGGAGAACTTAAGGATGTCATGATCAGAATGGAGACACACCCGAAATTTGTTCAAGTGATTGACATCATTGTAGTAGATATCCCAGAAGCCTATGGATTTCTACTTAGTCGAGATTGGTCCAAGAAGTTAAATAGATACTTTAGTACAGACTAGGATCACCTTTGGTTTCTATTAAAGGGACACACAAATATGATCAATATTGATAGGGAAAGATATCTAAAACATATTGTCATCGGCCTAGAAACCCTCAATGAACCTTCTTCGACAGATTTCCCCGTGCTAGGAAAGTATTCCTGCAACTCTGATTTTGGGAATTTCTCCCCCCTCTCATCTGATGTTCCTCTTACTCAAAACTCCAAAATGATTTTTCAAGAAAATTTGTCGACAGTGACGGAGGAAACCCTCTTCTGTCAGGAAGCTGTGTTAAAAATCATGAAACAGATAGGAGGAAAGGAGGAAAGTGGTAGGAAAAAATAAATTGATGGTTTTCGCTCACAAATTTGGACCTTATACTTTGATGGATCTAAATCGCAAGAAGGGTCGGGAGCGGGGTGTATCCTCATTGATCCGAAAGGTAAATGAAATTTCATGTCCTGTAGACTAGAATTTGAATGCACAAACAACATCGTCGAGTATGAAGCTCTAGTACAAGGGATAAAGAAAGCCATAGACTAAAATTTTAAAGAACTAAAGGTTTTCAGAGATTCTAAAATCATTGTTAGACAAGGAACATTATACACTACAACTCTCCCCACCTGAGGAATTATCAACATGAAGTGCACATACTAATAGAACATTTTGAATCCTTCAACATTACAACGATCCCCAGAACAAAGAACACATTGGTTGATTCCCTAGCCATTGCTGCCTCAAGGCTATCCCCTTTAGAATACTATGAAGCCTCTGGTTCAATGTGGAGCTACTCTAAAAACCGTCGGTGCCCAACAATATTTCCAATTGGAAGGTATTCGAAGGAGATGAACATATCATAAGCTTTTTAACCAATCAGGATAATTTTAAAGACCTTGATATTGACGATGAAATATTTCAGGCACAATTAGTAGAAACATAACCCCATGTGCAAAAACCTGAAACAAATCAATCGACTGACAAACCAAGGTCTCACACGATACCGAAAGGATTATCCAATTTACAAAACCTTTTTGACTTAAGGGAAAGGTTTAAAGGGTCAACGAACAAAAAGATAGGGAGTTCATGTCCCATGTACGAAACCATTAACCTAGGAACCCCAGAGAACCCTAAGAATATAAATCTCAGCAAAACAGTTTCTAAAGAAGAAAGGAAGGCCTATCTCAAACTTTTTAGAGAATATCAAGATGTTTTTGCATGGTCCTACCAATATCTGAAAACTTACGATACTTGTATCATTCAACACACAATCCCGTTAAAACTCAGAGTAAAACCCTTCCAAAAAAAGCTCTGGAAATACCACCCATCCCTGGAGCCTCTCATGTGTCAATAGTTGAAGAAATTACTAGATGATAAAATTACCTTCTAGGTTAGACATTCTGCATGGGTAGAAAATCTGGTTCCTCTCAAGAAAAGTATGGGGAAATCTGCCTATGTGTAGATTTTAGAAACCTCAACAGAGCATCAAAAAATGACAACTACCCAGTCCCACCAATGGAGAAACTCTTGTAGACCGTGTTTGGTTCTGATATTTTCTCCCTGTTGGACGGTTTTTCAAGTTATAACCAAGTTCTAGTTTCGAAGGAAGATCGTTTAAAAACTACCTTCTAAACCAAGTGGGGAACCTTTGCTTATAAGCGCATGCCCTTTGGGTTAATCAATGCAGGGGAAACCTTCCAAAGGGCCATGGACGTAGCGTTCTGGAGACTAATCAACAAATGTGTAGTAGTCTATTTGGACGATGTAACTGTGTATTCAAAAAATAAAGAAGATCACTTCCAACACTTAACCCAGATTTTCGAGAGGTTTAGGAAATACAGTATATCGTTAAACCCTCAGAAAACTATCTTTGGTGTCGAGGAAGGTAAAATACTAGGTCATATTATATATCAAGCATGAATTCGCATAGACCCAGAACGAATTAGGGCTATAGCTCAGCTTCCATTAACCCACAACAAAAAGGCTATGCAATCCTTCTTTGGGAAGATCTATTTTGTGAGAAAGTTCACCCCCAATTTCACTGAAACTATCAAACCCTTACAAAATATGATCCACAAAGATGTTGAATTTAAGTGGGATGATGAACGAAAAAGTGCTTTCAGCAATATTCAGACTGCAATATCTCAATATCCAATGTTGCGAAGTCCTGACTTTAGCAAATATTTCTTCCTCTATACTTTTGTCTCCAACCAATCGTTAGATGCAATATTAACTCAGAAGGATGATGACAACAATGAGGACCCGGTCTCATTTATGAGCACTAATCTCCAAGGGGATGAAATAAAGTACCCTGCTATAGAAAAGAAAGCTTATGCATTATACAAGGCAGTGAAACACTTAAGATCTTACATCCTAAAGAACCATACCAAAGTCATTGTACCTCATCCCGCAGTCTGATCCCTATTCACTTAGCAGGAGATGGGAGAAAGAAGAGGGAACTGGATGGCAGTGGTCTAAGAATTTGATATCAATATAAAACCTGCTAAACTAGTTAAGGGACAAGGATTATGTAAATTGTCAGCGGAATCCCGGGACCAAGTAAATGAAAACCTCGGATGGGAGAATGAATTGGCATTATGGTGTGATGAGGCTTCATACGTCTCCCCAGGACAAGAGTCTTGGTATGAGAAACTAAGTTATCTCCTGCATCATGGTACTTGCCCAGAAAACCTAAACCCTAGGGAAATGAGAACTCTCGGGTTAAAATCAACACAATATCGCCTCATAAATTCGATGCTCTTTTGCGTTAATTATGATGAGGTACTTTTAAGATGTCTCAAACGTGAAGATGTAGATAGGGTTATGAAGGAGCTCCATGATGGTCCTGCAGGTGGACACTTCGCAAGGAATACCACCACTCACAAAATACTGAGAATGAACTATTATTGGCCTACTCTATTCATGGATGCTCACACATACTGAAGGAACTGTAAAACTTGTCAAATGAGCGCGGGGAGGGAAAAGAGAACAACTGTCCCACTCCAACCTGTGGTTGTCTCCAGAACATTTGAGCAATGGTGGTTAGATATCATAGGAGAAATTACACCGATTTGTTCAAAACAACATAGATACATACCGATTGCCACAGACTATTTCACGAAATGGGCAAAGGTCATCCCTATGACTCATGTAAACTAAAAGGTGGCGATCCAATTCATAGAACAACAACTGATTACAAGGTTCGGTATGCCTTTCGTCCTTGTTTTAGATAATTTCGCTTACTTTTCTTCCACCTTATTAACATAGTTTTCTTTAGACAAAGGACTCATAATCAGATACTTTGAAAACTACTATCCATAGGGGAACGGAGTGGAAGAATCAACCAATAAGAACCTAGTGATAATATTAAAGAAAACAATTGCAGACAACCAAAGGAATTGGCACAATTCACTTCATAATGACTTATGGGTTGATAGAGTAACACCCAAGGAATCTATAGGGAATTCCCCATACTTTATGGTATATGAACAGGAATCCATTCTCCCAAACAGGCTATATCTCTCATCTCTTCAACTTGCTCAGGATTCTAGAGGACAACCCTCATCAGTTATACAAAAAAGAATCGATACCCTCCTCGTGCTAGAAGAATAAAGGGAGAAAGAAAAATCAAAGTTCATTGCTCATCAGCAGATAGTTAAAAGGTGGTTTGACAAGCATAAGGCCAAAGAGAAGAATTTTGAAGTAGGAGACTTAGTCCT
>CBVK0101926412.1:13263-42178 GCA_900067695.1 Picea abies
AAGCATAAGGCCAAAGAGAAGAATTTTGAAGTAGGAGACTTAGTCCTAAAGTGGGACAGAGAAAATGAGCAGAAGGAAAAGCATTCAAAGTTTCAAAATCTATGGCTCGGACCTTTTCAGGTAGCCGAGAAAAATGGGGCAGGAACGTATTGGTTGAAAAATCTGATGGGAAAGCCTGACGCCCTCCCGGTGAATGGCCAAGCCCTAAAACATATATATAAATGAGTGTGTTTTCATGATAATTTGTTTTTAGGTAGGTTGATTGCGGATTTCTTCATTTTTTGTTTTTCTTGATTATAGTACTCCCTATGCTTTTGAATTTGTGTTTAGCAAAGCATTGGTTGACCTTAGTTCATGTGATATGACGAACTATGTTCCTGACTCATGCTTACATACAACACAACAAGCGTTGGGAGAATTGGAATTGTTTTGAAGGAGTTATGTATCTAACCTATGCAAATAAACAACCTTGGCAAAGTGATGAAGTGTTCGCCTGGTGGTATGGTAAAACCTGAAGGGGAATATGGTTAGCTAGGAATGACTACATGTACCTCAAGACAGAGCTAGCAAAAAATTCACCTTAACCATCTCATTTTAAAAATAATAGACGTCCTCCTCTCCCACTCGGTCAGGGAATTCTACTGAAATAAAATCAATTATATCAAATGAGTGCAAAGTAGGAGAGGGTATGAAGATAACTCCGTTGGGGCTATGGACACTCGTGGCAACGGATCAAGGTCTGTGATGTCGGGGTGACTCCACCAGGGCTATGGAAACTCGCTGGCAGTGGAGCAATATTGTATCAAGTGAATGATGATAACTAAAAGGCCTGGTGCCAGTGAATGCTTTACTCGACTAGTGTCAAAAGAGGGCATGTGTCATGGTTATAGGAAACGAAGGTGGAATAAAGGTTGAAACCCCACAAGCAGGCCTAGATTTCACTAACCAGGGAATTTCAAACGCAAGGATAGAAGAGGCTTTGATAAAAACCAATTAAGTTTTTAACTAGATTTTGCATTAGCTGAGCCCGAGGTAGGAAAAAAGATTCTGATTTCTCCCAGTAAGTCGTCATTTGTTGATCACTCAACACACCCTAAAAATCCTTATCAAAATTTTGTCACTTTTTGGGTACCACTTGTTTTTTGCACTGTCTGACACGGTTTGATTTTGGGAAATGTTTTGTCTTTGTTTATTTTCATGACTCTCATCACCTATTCAGGTTTGTTTGAACTTATGAAACCCCATGACTAAAAGACCTTAACACCTGAATTAAGAATCGACGACCAAACATTGCACCTAACGCATTCGGGTTTAACGTCGAAAAGAATTCAAGAAAGTAAATGAATCACATGAAAACAACAGTCGTCAATCGTTGATCCTCATCGGCATCAACAAAAGGCGGTTTTGGTTTACGTAGGTTATTCGCATAAAATTTCAAGAGATAGTTGATCCCCTTTGGTATCGGTAAAATATGAGGAGGACAGACGTTAACAAAAGACAAAAAGAAATCGTCGATAATCGATGCCTGATGCACTTTATCAGGATCGGGGAAAATCCAGAAGGATCACAACAGACATTTTGACCACAATAAATTTATCCCTGATTGCCAATCCCCAATGTGTTTTCGGCGTCGAGAATTTTTCAAGGAAGCCGATCCGAGAGCACTTGGGTAGGTTTATCGTCGATCGCCGATCCTTGACACGATTGAATGAAGCCACTAGTCTCTAATTCCACACTTATTTACCAGGTAAGAGGGTCGTACGGTCTAGTTCTATCCCAAGTCATTCTTGGTTCCCTAGGTCCTAGTCACACCTCTGAGTCAAATTTTCCACATCAGCACTGTATGATAAGATTGATTGATGTTGAAGCTTTTGCAGGAGGGTATCAACGAAAGGGTTCATAGCACAATCCCGACCCCCGATCCACCCACTGAAAGAGCGAAATGACGGGTCGTTTTCAGCGTTAGATACAATTAGATTTGGACATTTTAGGAACTAATTAATACCCGATCCCGCATTAGGTGCTACCTCATGCGCCAATTAAAACAACATTTTCAAAATTGTCAATAGACCACATCAACACTCGTGCCTCCATCGTCAACCCATGATGAATTTAATTTCTAACTCCTCTAAAGATTTGGCGGTAGATTTATTGAAATTTTACTCATAACCTGAATTGAATGGTTGATGTGACACGGTAAGTTCTTCCCTTTTTAAATCCCTTGAACCATTATGAATGAATTCATTCTATGCGTAAGAGAATTCCAGAGCATCTGAAGGAGAAAAATGAGCAACTCGAAGACTATACTAACCCTCGTGATTATCAAAAACCAGGTTTAAAAAGCTTCAGAGGTATGTATCCAAGTCTGTCAATTCGTTGGTTATGATTTATATGTGTTCGTCCGGTTTTCTACACAGTCTCTAAACTATGCTCAAGTTGCAGGAACAATATCACCAAGAAATCCAACCACCAGACGCTCGCCAAGAGCACCAAAACTTAAAGAACCAGAGACAGGCGAAGGTTATTCTCCAGGGACCGTGAGGTGATTAGAATACACCCCTACGGCAGAGCCTATCGTCAAAACAACAACAAAGAAAGTTTCCATACAGCCTCCGGCCTTTGGCGACCAGAGACAAGCACCGAGTTCAAGGTAGCGCTCCCACAGTGGAGGTATCTCTTCAACAGGATTAGCAGAGAAGAATACCCAGAGTATATCCCACACAACGACCCGGACATAAGGGCGCTCGATGACCAGGTGTTACCCAACATCCGACGGTCGTATTTACACATGGTGGAGAGAAAAATCCCTATTTTCCCCTGCATAGAGATCCTGAAGTGGCTCATTGACCATACGAATGAGCATAAATGTTTGATCAATGATAAGAATGGTGGGTGCATCGGATTTTTCCTCCCGACAGAGGTCCAGAAATACTACAATCTTAGGGACCCAGAGGAATGGCTCAACACAGACTTCGTGGTGAAGTTCTATGAATTCCATGACACCAGTCGATTGATGGCTTCATGGTGGAGGGAAGACCATAAATTCACCAATAGGATCAATGGATGGTATGGTACAATCAACCTGAGGGAGCCATACATATATTTGATGGCTCTCATATGTTGGCTATACGGAGAAAAGGATTTCTCCAATTTTTCGGAAGTATGGATGCCTTTGGCATACATAGTTGCAATTGTCGGGAGCCTAGGAAACACTCTTACTTGGGGAGAGAAACAAATCCATGAACCTTTGGATGAGGTCGTCGACATACAAGCCATCACCTATGACCGAAAGAGGAAATCCATCATGAAGCGAACCACTTAAAAGAGGAGGCTTACTTTGGACAGTTCCATCCTCATCACCATAGAGGAGAAATTGATCGGCACAGAACATGCCAAGACGTCCAAGCTTATCGGCGCAGGGATGGAAATCACATATGCCACCCTGGATAGAGCGATGAAGGATGAAGAGGAGTTGGCCAATGCGCTAAAGGAGTTGGAGCATCTGTTCCATTTGGAGAAATTCTATCAAGACTCCACACATGCCACGGTATTCTTCAGAAGCGAATTCCAAGATGCCTAAAGAAAATTCATGAGTGAGAGGCACCTTTTCACTGCAGGGATAGTCGATTTCTAGGAAGACACCCTTATGGCGCTGAAAACGTGAAAAGACATGGAAAGATGGTATGAGAAGGCCCACCAAGCAGTTGAGAGAATTGATTACATCAGCGCGGTTCAAAAGGGTCGAGACATCGAAGAGCACGACATTTGGGTGCTAAGGGACAACAACATCGACCGTATAAGGAAGTCGGTCGAATACTGGGTGAAAATGGCCCAAGAAACTCATCAGGAGATCCAAGAGAAATGGGCTGATTGCGAAAGGAGTTGGACCAAGATCAGTCAAGTGATGAGAGACATCGGTCTCCTAGAATTCGACACACCCGAGGACTTTGTCGACTTGCATGAAATAGTCAAACTACATGCAGAACAAGACTCATCGTGGACTGCAGAGATATTAAAGGTGGCAAACATGACGCCAGTTCAAGTACATTTGTTCATGGCACACCCGATCAAGGCTTGGACAATGTTACAACAGTTAAGTGTTAAAGTAGTCAAGTATTGGGCACAGGCAGTAGAGATAAAAGAGATCCTTTCGGCCCCGATGGACCAACACAGATTCATGTATGCCAACACATGCGAGGAACTCTTCGTCAAATAGTCATAGTATGAGAAGAGTCATCCACTCAAGTGAAACCATTTTATGACTCTTAGAAGACTGAGAGTTGAAAGCGCCATGTGGCGATGTTTTGTTTTACTTAGATTGCACTTTTGATAGTTATTTTTAGTTAATAATTTGTTATAAATAAGAGGATCGACTTGTTAGAAGAGGTCGATGGTTTTGGAAAAGACCCTCATTTTTGGAATTGTAAAGAACTATTTCAAAACTACCTTAATTGAGAAGTCTTGTTTAGGACCGAAGATAAACTTTTGTTTTCAACAAAAGCGTGTGTGATTGGATCTGAGGAGGAATTACTTTTGACTTTGTCTCATGAATGGATGTTGTAACAAGTAAGGGTTTATGAATCTGTTGATAAGTTATCTGATTCAATATTTTTTGTAATTTTTGTCTCTAATGATGTAAAACAAATCGTTGTGTTAATGTGTGATTAGTGATTAGAGCTAAGGGAACTATTTTCTTGCCGTCATTTTATTGCATGTATGTTCTCTTCTGATAATTGTATCTTAGTCAATAATTGGAATACCAGCAAGTTGATGCATTAGTATTAGGCTTGTCGTAGGTGTAAGAATCATTGTCTGCATGCTTGAGCAGGAGGGTTATCCCGAGCTTAGCCTTCTTCAGTAGTTAAGATTTTCCCATTTTCCTACCAGTTGGTTTATACCATCACCTATCTTGTATCAGACCCACCTACAAAGAGAAAATACAAAAAGAGAACGTTCAAACTGAAGGAGGATTTTTCGCGAGAAAATATCTTGTAAACCACTACGTAAAGCCCATCAATTAATTGGCCGAACCACAAGGTCTGGAGAACCATATCACTATAAAACGTTGCAGAGTCTAATTGGGCCTCGGTGGCGGGTTTGGTTCTTACTGTTGAGTTAAAAGGACTTAAGACTCCTCAACAATATGCTATATCTATTTCTATATAAACTAGATAAATCTTAACAGTTTTTTAGTTTAGAAAAATATATATAATAATTAGTTGATTGTGTTTGATTTTAATATTGATTTAAAAAATAAACAATTTATTATGTTTAAGCATAAGTTAATGTATGTGAAAAAAAATTAAATTCAACTCAACCTAGACTTATAATAACCATGTTTTTAGGTTTAATGTTTGGCTCAAAATGATGCTTCATGGTCACATGTCCTAGTTTTTGGATTGTCATTAGTTGAAAAGAATGATGTCACATGAAAGTGTGATGATATGGGGGAGATTGCATGATACTATGACAATATTGTTATTATTGTAAAATCGGCGGGGCAGATGTGGGTCGTGATACTCCTCTACCAACATTCAAATATCTTTATTGAGGTGTGCTTACATAAGAAAGACATTTATTTTAGATAGAGCCAGAGGTAAGTCTTTGATGACATAAAAAGATAGATACCGCATTCATAATTGTTTAGACAAAATAATCCAAATTGAATATTATAATCCAACTTAGATTATTTCAAAATATTCCATATGCTTGTTACATTGTGATAGGATGAGGAGGATGTATTTTCACGTCTTTTAGACTAGCTTGGTATGTAGGACCTAGACAAAGAGAGCTTGGTCTATAGGACCTAGACAAAGAGAGAGTGAACAAAAAAAAATAAGAAATTAAAATATTTAAGTTATTTATAAATTTATTTTGATTTAAGTTTAAATTTATAATAAAGTATCATAATTTAGTATAATTATTTTGATATAGGATTTTATAAACTAAAATGTGATTATAAATATCACTATAAACACATTTAATATTGCTGTATAAAAGGGTATATTAAAAAGAAATGTGTGTTACCTCCAAACTCCTTTAAATTGTATAGATTATAGATTTTTTTTCTAAGGAATTTTAGTAAGAATCTATCTATTGACTTTTTTTTAAAGTTTAAAAAAAATGGATAAGAAGAAAATATACATTTAAAAACAATTTAAAAAAAAAAAAAAAGGTTATCATGTTAAAACATTTATAAAACAAGAATTTTTAAAAGAAAACAAACATTAAAAAAAAAAGAAAAACAATAACAAAATGCACGACGCTCTTCCGATCTAAAAAAACATACACAACAAAACATTAGAATTAAAATAATAATAATAATAAATAACATTAAAGAATACAATATTTTTTTATTTTTTTGGGGGTGGGGGGATGTTTGTTGGTGGGAATGATAATTTTGGGAATTACCCCTCCCTTCCTTCCCCTTGGCACCCACGACAAGGAAATGAAAGGAGATTGGGGGGTGTGTGGAGGGGTGATTCCTATTTGGGTGTTGGGGGGTGGGTGATTCTAGGAATTGCCCCTTCCATCCCTCCCCTTGGTACACATGGCAATACAACCAAAGGATATGTGGTCGGAGGATGATTCCTTGGGAATCACCCCTCCCCCTAGTTTTCCTCCCTCTCCTCCCCTTAGTGCCCAAGGAAACTATGGGCACTAAGGGGAGGGGAAGGGAGCTCTTTGGGGGGGAGAATCGCCCCCTGGTCCTTATCTCTCTGTTGATCTCTTCTCTTGTCAAGGAAAAGAGACAACCTCGTAAGGAGTTCTCACAGTAATTAGAGATACCCTATTTATTTTTATAGAGGTGGTACTTCTTTGTTTCTCACTTAGATAACAATTATATTGAGATTTTTAAACATCTATATTTTTCATTTATAACATTAATTCCCATGAGTGGAATAGGAAAAAAGAGATTAAAGGAAAAAATTTCAAAAATAAAGAAGGAGAACAAAATTACTCTTGTTCCACCATAACCATTCCCATATCATAGCAAGAGAAAGCAACAAATTTGAACCAATACAAACAGAACATAGAGTAGCAAAGGTGGTCCTTCTCGGAGAGATTTAAATGATTTTGCAACATTCATATCATAAAGACGCAAAGGAAACTCATTCTTGAGATTTCATGCTCACATAAAATTCTGAAACCACAAAAGTCATGAGAATAACTCTCTATGGAGTTTAAATAATAATTACAAATTGATTGTTCAAGATCATATAAAATGTCTGCCAATGTGGCATTTCATATTGCCCGTGATACTTAAAATAAAAGTAAGAAATGTGTTTGTCATAATGGATTTGAATGGGGCTCCCATGGACTGTATATTGAGCATAGGTGACTTGGAAGACAAAAGGGAAGTAGACATAAATTGGTCTTGTACACAAACGAAAAAATTCAGATGAAAAGATTGTGATTCACAGACTAAGAAAGAAGAAAACAAAAAGGAATGCTTTAAACAAGGCTTATACTCACAAAAAAATGGAAGTTGGATCTAATTCTCTCTTTTCTTTCTTCTTAAATAAGAAACTTGTTGAGCACTCAATGCACCCTCAAAATTTCTGAAATTTTGGGGTTCCAATTTACTTCATTTTCATTTTGGACTTTTGATTTTATATGATCATAGTTTGTTTTAAGAATTTCTCTTGAATGATTTTTTCTCGTCTTGTTGTGTCCCAAGCCTAATTTGAATAACCATCCAAAAGAAGAAAACACGACGAGTTTCATACTTGAGAAAAAGGGCTTTTAGGACTTAGGTATTTTGAAGAAAAAGAGAAAAACCCTAATTTTCCTGACCTTTGACAAATGATTTTTCCAATCGTCGATATGCCATCAGTCATCGATCATTTCTACACACAAAATTTGAAACAAGAAAGAAAACCCATCGATCATCAACATCGATCGCCGCACATGACAAACATTTTAGGTAAGTCTTAAGATCGTCGATGATGATGTACTGAACCAAACAAATTGATCATAGCCTTCCAACATTAGCATCAAGTTGATCCTAGTTGTTGATACCTTAAATTGAGATCTTCCTGACCTCGGCTTTGTGAATGTCCACGTCATCTTCCACGTGGACTTTTGCACCACCACATCATCAGACATGTTAGTAGGGCCATCCATGTTAACAGTTACATGTCACATTCCACGTCAGCCTGTAAGATCCTTAAGTCCATCAGCGTGTGAAGGAATCTTGTGAAAAAGTTAGAATGTAAATGAGAATGAAACCCACCAATGTCGCTGAAGTTCATTAGCCATCCATGAGTCGGGTTGTATTTTACGTGATAGAAGAGGTGGGTCTCCCTACCGACGACCGATAATCCATCAACGTCAACCTTTTTCACTCCCAAGATAGAACTCCATGTGCATAAATACTACACCAATGACCAATGTTTCATCGACATTTGTTATTTACTCTCCCAAAATACTCATTTCAACACATGAAGGATCGTTCCAATGGTTGAGCTTCTAAACAAAGATTTTTTGATCTGGACCATCCATCATATGCTATTGATTGATCATGAGCATTGAAAATATGAACACCAAATTAATTGTCTACGTTGTTTCAATGAAAATTCATGCTCACACTCTTTTCTTACCATCTAATGGCGAATTAGACCTCACCATGTCAACTGTAACACTCCCATTTGACATATTGGATGTCTACCCATGCACCACGTCATTGTACAAACATGTTTCGAGCATGTCACCACTTCGAAGAACATGCTACATGAAAACAATAAAAACGACAAGTTTTTACATTAAGTTTCGTCGGGATCGGTAGATAGGAAATAACACGAAAAAGTTCAAACCACTGGCAACCTCACGTCCCTAAAATCTGATGTAAGAGTTCATTGTGCGCCAAATCATGTTGATGTAAAACTATCAATGAACTACAATAATAGTCTCCTCGCGTCGTTGTTCAACATAACTCATTAATGTCGAATGTGGCACATTCAAACCTCCGATATTTGCAGAGATTTCATCGTACTCAGTGAGTGTAATTTCCATATTTGATTGAAAAAAGGTAAGGTATATGAGTGCGAACGTTCTTTAGCTTATGCATTCTTTCCATTGAGAATCTAAGAGAACTCTTGTAGCGAAGAACTTCTAAGAACCAGACGTTGTGCATGGTATAGCTTGGGTATTGCTGAAATTCTGAGTGTGGTGACTAGAACCAATATGTGTTAAGTTTAATTTTTTATTTCTTATCCAGGTATGTGTTTTAGTTTTATAATTGTTGTTTTTATCATATGAATGCAAATGAATTATGAGTTTAATGTTTTTGTTTTGTGCAGAGAAAATGCCTCCATGCAAACCGACGACTCAATAGTCCTTGAAAACGTCCAAGGGGAAAAACATATAGGCATGTGAGGCTTCGAGCCCAACTGCTATTGAAGAATCAGAGCACGTGCCCAAGGTAGAACCTGTGATTTGACTCCCTTAGAAGAAAGTTTTTAACTAGTTTCCACTATATAGGGACACAGATTCAAGCATTGCATCCAAGGTACTTTTTCCCTCTTGGAATGATTTATAAGATCTATCACTTTGATTTTCCAGAATTCATGCCCCATAGTAGCTCAAAAATCAAAATTTTAGACAATCAGGTGTTTCCAAACATCAAACGCTCTTTATTGCACATGATATCCTCTAGGACCCTTGTCCTACCTTGCATAGAGGCCTTGGAATGGTTAATTGACCACACAAAAGATAAAAAATGTTTGGTAAATGATGTACAAGGGAAATGTGTGGGAATCTTTCTGCCAGTACAAGTAAACAAATACTACAAGCTCACAGAACCATAGGTTAGGTTGAACACTGATTTCATGGTTACATTTTATGAAAAGCATGATACAAGCAAACTTCTAGCATCCTGGTAGAAAGAAGATAGAAAACTTATAAACAGAGCCACCCAATGGTATAACACCACTAACCTTAGAGAACCCTATATGTATTTCATGGCATTAATTTTTCGGTTGTATGGGGAGAAGTACTGCTCCAAATTCTCAAAATCTTGGATGCCCCTAGCTTACACTGTGGCAATATCAGGAAGTGTTTTCAATTTGGGAGTGATTGTCGCTAAACAACTAAGTACTAGAATAGAGAAGGCCCAAAACAGAAAGCCCAGAGAAACACCCTCCTTTTACATGGCCTCTTATTTTATAGATGCAATTTGTGACAGAAACATCTTTTCAGGGATGGGCTAGAGTTGGCATGTATCAAAGCTACATGTTCATGTATATTTCCGTGTTTTGTTGGAGAATAGGTACAAGAAGTATTATTCTGTGATATGTGATGAGTTTCTATCCAGAGTACACTTCATCATTTTTAAACAAGAGTGCTCACAACTTTAGAAGTCAGCCAAAAAGATAATATCTTTGATTGGAAATTGGTATTTGGAGGAGAAAAGAACCTATCTCATAATATTTGGAGCTACCAGAGCACCACATTTAATCCCACCCTGTGTTCCATACCGATTGGTTTTAGGGGAAATATGCTATCAGACGATTCTTCAAGGCTTCATTGCTTAAGGACAAGAAGAGTACTTTCATCCCATATGGCTTCGAAGTGGGATACTACGTTGTAAAAGATACCTCATAGGCAAAGCAAGAAGTCCCAAGCCACTTGGAATATAGGTTTCTACCATGAAGGTACCGTAAGCATGATCCAAATGAGCTAATAGAAAAACATGCCAAGTAGGTGGTATCATATTGTCCATATTTCCATGGCAAATTCAAGGATGAAGTATTCAACGATGTTGGATATATTACACACTCACCTAGAATTATTTTCCTAAGTTTGATAGTCCAATGTTGAGAACGCTTGAATATTCTCTCTAGAGAATATTCCCCTACAAAATAGGGCATTCATCTTCAATTTAGAGTCAATTACACTCAATTAGACTAGTATATGGAAACCTTAATTTTATCAACAATAGTTGCATGTGTTTCTCTCACTTCCACACGTGTGACTCAGTTAATTGATGATTGCATGGATCAAATAACTAGGACTAAGTGGCATATTACTTTTGTTTCTGTCAATGAGTGTCTAGATATCTCTAGATCACTACTATGTCGCATTAGTTACTCATGTATCATTTATCTATTGTAAATTATTCACTCTTTAAGTGTGGAAAACGGTTAATAGAAATTATTTCATTCTTTCCTTCATTCTTTGTCCTTTCTCTTCACACCATTGCATGTTGTGTATGTTTCATTGTTAGATAGATATTTTGTGCAGGTATCTCATAAAATCTACATGATATCATATCCCACAGGCCACTATCAAGGATGGTCACCAACACCCTTTTTTAGGTACCGGAGACGGAACAAAGTAGCAGAAAAGATGGATTATTCTCTCGCAATACTTCTCATGCCTCATAAATATTTGGAGTGGAAGCCAAATAGACAAGAGATTCATTATGAGATGAGAAAATGGATCTTAGAAACTCTTATAAACCATGGAAATGGAAGTAGATCTTGATTATGGCGATGAGTAAAAATGACTTTCTCAATAGACAAGATATGGCCATAGGATGTGTCTGCTTGTCTATTTCTCCTTAAATTTATTGTCAAGTAGATGATGAATCAAAAGACTCAACTCTAGACAAATTATGAACTAGATTGGAGATTCTATTTGGGAATAAGGAAGATTGCATGTAGAAGGTTGACAAGATAGAGCCAGTAGAAAATCCATTGGAAGATCAATCCTTTCAGTTTTAAGAGCCTTCTACACGGGTATTTGCACAAATTTTTGTTCCATTCATTGATGATGATGTCTACTCCATTTCAGATCTGTTTTCTGAATCACATACATAATATATCATCCATGTGTATCAGTATCTGCATGCAGACAATTTTTCATGTGTCATTCATGCATCCTAGGAACAACATCCAGTGACTTTCATGCATGCATCTCACGAGTCAAAAAGGGGGCCGCGAACATCAGATTCAATTGTGACATTTTCTGAGAATAATTTGCAAAAAAAGATTGGATATTTGAATTCTTGTCATAAAAATACCCAATTTAAAAAAAAAAACGTCTGAAATAGAGTCTAGGAAGTGAAGTTATGAGTATTTTAAAATCAACAAATTTTCAACATTTTTCCAGAAACGGCCACACGATTTACAAAGTTTCATCCAAACTTCACATGGTATGGGATTTTTATCTTCTTCATTACAATAATATAAAGTGGATGTATGCGGAAATCTCACTGGTGCATCTACTTCATCAGATCCATACACACATCTACCTCTTCAACAAAATATTCATCGAGCTTAAACTTGCACATTTGTAAGGTCTCCTTGGAGCGAAGGACACAATTTCTTAGCATTTTTTTTTTTCCTTATCATTTTTTGATGCATTGTCCTTTGGGGGGGGGAGTGGGGTTCCCATGAGGTTTTCCCTATTTCCTCTATTTTTTTTAGTGTTTCATTCTTAGATGCATTGTACAATGGGTACCTAACATGGCCTTGGTTGTTGGGACCCATTCATATCTCCAACACCCTAGTTGTGTTCAGGGGGGGTGTTGGAGATATTACACACTCACCTAGAAACGTTTTCCTAAGTTCGATAGTCCAATGTTGAGAACACTTGAATATTCTCTCTAGAGAATATTCCCCTACAAAATAGTTCGATAGTCCAATGTTGTGTAATATCTCCAACACCCTAGTTGTGTTCAGGGGGGGTGTTGGAGATATTACACACTCACCTAGAAACATTTTCCTAAGTTCGATAGTCCAATGTTGAGAACACTTGAATATTCTCTCTAGAGAATATTCCCCTACAAAATAGGGTGTTCCTCTTCATTTCAGAATCAGTTACACCCAGTTATACTAGTGGAAGTCACTTATTCATGGAAACCTCGGTTTTATCATCAACAATTGCATGTGTTTCTCTCACTTCCACACGTGTGACTTAATTAATTGATGATTGCATGGATCAATTAACTAGGACTAAGTGGCAAATTACTTCCGTTTTTTCAGTGAGTGTCTAGATCTCTCTAGATCACTACTATGTCGCATTAGTTACTCATGTAGCCTATATCTATTGTAAATGATTCACTCTTTGAGTGTGGAATACAGTTAATAGAAATTATTTCATTCTTTTCTCCATTATTTGTCTCTTCTCTTCACACCATTGCATGTTGTGTATGCTTCATTGTTAGCTAGATCTTATGTGCATGTATCTTAGAAACTCTACAAATGAAAATGAATAGAATTGGGATGAAGTGCTTGAGAGGAAAGCCAACCCAGACTTAATGCTATTTAAGGCCATCTCTATGGATGAACAGGTTGAGATGATCAATCAAACAATAGAAACAGTCATACGAGCATAGACTATAAGGGAGAGAGAAGAACAAAGAGCAAGAAGAGTTGAAGGAGAAAGACTCCTAGTAGTGAGGATGAAAGGAGAATTCGTGAAGCTGAGCAATGCATGGTAGCTGAGGCATCATGGCAACAAAGAGACACTAAAGAAGAAGTAAGTAGAAGGGAGGTTGAACATATGCCTCAAGGAGAAATCACACCAGAAGGGATTAACACTAAGAAAGAACCAAGCACATAGAAGGTACCGGAAGGATAGAGAGAAACAATAGTGGCATCCAAGAGTTTGATGGAGGTACCAAGCACAATAATCTTGGCCCCTGTAATTGCATATTTAATAACAATTTATGATGACAACAGTGATGACATGGAAACTTCAGGAGTCCCCATTTTGGATGAGTCGAGCACAGGGAGAAAGTGAGTCCAACTCCTAAAAGACCACAACTGGGAGGAGAGGTCACAAAAATTGATACAATTGAGAAGGCAATGATACCTTCGAAGAAAGAGTTGAAACCACTAGACAAGGAAGAGGCTCAAAATAATGAAAGTGAAAATGAAGAGCACAACTCAGGAGATACCACTCCTGAGGAAAAGGATAATGAAAAGGGTGAAGACCATGGAAAACAAAAAGGAGAGGCTACAAGTAAAGGGGATGAACATTAGAAACAAATCATTATTCCATTAAGTGGAGAAACTACAACTAACCCTCCAGAAATTTCCTTTCTTAAGGAAGTAACATTACCAGCGGTGACAATCGAAAATGTACCCAAAGACATTACAACCCCCCAAAAAACAAAAGATGCATATACAGAGGTAGGGACAGAACCAACCTGCAGTACATAACAACCTTCCATGTAACCAAGCCAAGAGAAAACCGTAGGAGGAGAAAAAGAAGGATTAAATGGTCAAATAGAAACAATTGATAAAGGCAAGGCACCTATTTTAGGACACTTCCATACTCCAGGCAACCTAGGAAATATGTTGGCATGGGGTGGGAAGTAGATACCAGAGCCTGTAGATGAGGTAGAAAAAATTGAGGCTATAACATAAGATCGAAAGAGACATGTATTGGTGAACATGAAAAGCAGGAAGAGGAATCTTACCTTGGACAATGCTATAATTGTAACTATCGAGGAGGCCATGTTTGATGCTAAGAAATCCTAGGTAAGAGAATTGTTTATGACAAGGATGGACTTATCTAGTGCCACCATTTATAGAGACAAAGAAGATGAAAGGGAAACAGAGGCCATGAAAAGGGAACTAGAGAACCTCATACATCAGGATGAGTATTACCAGAACACGAATCAAGCAGCCATAATTCTAAGGGCCAAATTCCTAGAAGAGTATAGCCAGTACAAATTAGAAAGAGATATTTTCATGGCCAAGGTTGTGAACTACTAAGAGGAAAATTTTCTAGGACTGGTGGCACATACATAGATGTTGAGGTGGCTCGAGTAGGCACAGAGGGCCCTAACACAAATTGAATATGGTAAATAAATACAAAAGGGTCAAGGAGGAGAAGAGCATGGCTATCAGAATGTTCATTGATGACAACATAGAAAGGATACAAAGAGCAGTCGAATACTGGACTCATGTGGTGGTTGAACCGCAAGAAATATGGGAGGAATGTCTCAGAAGATGGGATAAAATAAATCAGAAGCTGAGGGAGATCCAGTTCTTTGAGTTCGACTCACCAGAGAATTTCCATTACCTCAATGATATTTTAAAAGAGCATGATGACCGGGATCAAAAATATGAGTTATAGGTTCTCCAAATAACCACCTTGGAAAGGGGGAAAATTAGGAGGTTTGTGGAAGGCCCGATGAAAGCATCGATGGTTTTGCAACACTTGGTTACCAGGCTGGACAAGTTCAAACAATGCACTATGGAAATGAAAGAGGTTCTAAGTCCCGCAGTAGATCAACATTGATTCCCCTATGCACACATGTGTGAATATTTGTTTACTTGATGGTTTGAATATGACAAAGTGAACCCACTGAAGTAGTCATCGAGTGATTGAAAGTTGACTTGGAGCAGAGACATGGATTAGTCCACATTGCTATTTGTTTTCTTTACTTAAGCTGGACTCAAGACTATTTTTAGACTTTTGAATTTTAATAAATAAGGGAATCAACCATGTAATGAGGGTCGATGGTTTTTGCATGAAACTTTGTAATTGATGTAGAGAATTATTTCTCACCATAGTTAATAGAGAAGCTCAGAGAGCCATAGACAATTTTATCCAAGCTTGTGGGTGCGATCCGATTTGTGGATTGGTCTATGTTTGTTTAACAACTATATGCATTCAGTAAGATCATTATTATTTTAGTTAACTTAAGTAATTTATATGTATCTTTGAATGAAATTTGGTGGAAATCAATGTTCTTTAATTTGTTATGTATAAGTGAAGCATAGAACTATTTATTTCTAATCTTCTTCTCATGTATCGGTGCGTGCATGTTATTTCTGTCTTTTTCTTAAAAAATATTTGA
The DNA here is from genome assembly GCA_900067695.1 of Picea abies. NCBI lineage: Eukaryota > Viridiplantae > Streptophyta > Pinopsida > Pinales > Pinaceae > Picea > Picea abies. Next base: position 29,084 of record CBVK0101926412.1, read on the forward strand.
TGTTTGATGAATGTTAGTATTAATGCTAAGATAATTCAATCACATGTGTTGTTTACATACCGATAGTTGAATGTTACCCTGGGATCAGACTTCTTAAAACAAACCAATTCCTTAGATTAGTTTTTCTTCTTACATTTAAAACAGAAAAGGAAATAAATACAAAAAAGAGATAAAACATTGAGAAACAAACATATAATCATTAAATCCCATTGAAAAGGTTGTCGAGCCATCAATATGGAGAATCAAACTAATTTAAACGAAGAAGAGTCTAATTGGACCTCATCTTCGGGTGTGATTCCTACTATTGATTCAAATGGAATTCAACTCCCTCAACACAATTGCATCGTCGGTCCAAATTGTCATAACCATTTCTTGAATCTTCAAGATCAAGATGGGTTATTTATCGCTTCCAATGCACCTTTTAGCCATTTTTAAATATATTTGCGTAATGACGCTACATTTATATCTTGTTTCACTCTAACCCCAAACAATTCATCTTCAATATACTTCAACGTGTCGCGTTGTTTTTGTGCCACGGATGATTGGTCTTCATTCTTGTTCATGAAACTAAGTAGACAACGTCGGATCTTGTCTTCTGGAAATTTCATGAGGTCATCGAACTATGTTCCCCATGCAACTCTTATTGTACCTAGCTCACCTTGCATTTGATCTCTTGTCAGCAACATGGAATCTCTTATCAGGGGTGGGCCTTCGAGGTCCTTGACGATATACATTACCCGTTGAAACAATGAACTCTTCCTTTCTTCAAGAGCATCATAGGTGGTGCTTAATTTCCAAAGGGTAATGATTCTTCCAAGCCAACTTGCTTGTATTTTTTTTAACCTATTTTTAGAGGGAAGATCATGTTTCTATCTTGTAATCTTTTCCATACTTGATATCCTTGCAACAAAAGTTCTTACAACATTTTTATAAAAATGCTCATAAGTTTGTGAATTCTTTAAGTGAACGGACTCTCCCCGTAATGGCATCTTCTTCTATGGAAATATTTAGAGCTTCCATGATTATCCCAAGCCTTTTGTTGATGTTTTCAACAACATATTTTCTAACACCCATTGACATCTTAGCAAACTTGGCGACCTTAGAACTTGATTCGTTCATTTGTTTAGGGAACTCATCCGAAACTATTATGGATAAGGTCTCATTAAATAATGGCTTCAGGGTAAGGGAAACTTCGAGCTCCCTTATATCTTTCTTCAACCTAGCATTCTCTAATTATTTCTCTATTATCAAGTGGGCTAATGCTTCATCGGTGGCTTGATGAAACCTCAGGACCCTTGAGGACCTTAGACCCTTAACTTCGATTTTAGAACTCCATTTCCCCGTTTCTCTTTTATCCTTTAGGTTTACCCTTTCAATCTGTAATTTATTGGATTGTTGATCATACTTGCCATGGTGAAGAGCCACAAACTCTTATTCAAAAACTGTTGTCCCATCTCAGGCCAACTCCTATGCTATCAACTTACTTTTTTCTATTTGCACTATGGCCAATGCGGGCACATCATTGACTTCATTGACTTCCATGTTTGTTGCCTTTGTTTCTAGACCCCAAGGGTCTTGAGAATTCCCTCCATCTGGGTTTCTCTTCCTCTTGGGCATAGCCCTAAAAACATATGTTGTTTATAATGATAATGAGGGGGATCCCCACCATCTCCATCACCCGCACATCCCTCATTACTCTTTTCCGACAACATTAATTTGTTGATTCTTGTGGCATGAAGAGGAACTCTTATGGGGGTGATGAACTATGCCACCTTCAACATTGGTTGTGGATTTGCCCCTTTGTTTAGGCTTCACTTGCTTGTTTTCCTTAGGGAGAGGGACCTCTACTACACCCACATTTGAAATTTCTCTTTTATGTGAATCATCGCGAGAGGTTTTCTTCTTCTTTTTGGGAGTATTTTTGCTCGAGGTGGCCATCACCTTGGCTTCGATGTGAGCATCCTCATTGTCATCACCTCCTTTTGTAATTCCTTCCACCCAATTAAAAACAGAGGCATAGCCAATAGAGACCATATGATTGGTGAGAATTCCTTCAAGATCAAAACCACTATGGGCTTCAACTTCTTTCATGTTAAAAGGTTCAAAGAACCCTACCATCTCGGTTAGGATTTATGAACTCTTTATAGTGAAAGTCGTTGATTCTTGGCCGACTAGTTATGCAAAAAGACACACAAACTCTTTATATCGCTAATAAAATGTGCATATACTAACCTCACTAAGGCTCGTGGGTTCAACCGAAACTCCATGACTAGATTCACACCACCACCCTGAGCATCCAGGAAGGTGTTTGCCTTAGAAAGCTTGAGGACCTTGTTTGGTTATGGGAGTCACGACATTCTTCTAAACATATTGGGCATTAAGAGGATAGGGACTTCTTCCACTCTCCTTTACCTCAATTAATTGGCGCATAGAATCCAATCTCTGGGCACACCATGCTACTAGTTATCTAAAATCAAACACTTCAAGTATGAAACCAACCTTAGCTATCACAGAAGTCCAAACTTTATTTTTAAGTTTGTCATCAAGAGAAAGCTCAGAATCCCACTTATACCCAATAGACCAATGAAATATGCTTTCTTGGGCCAATGAATTCATTGTATCTCCACAAAAAGGTTCTCACCTTTTCTTGTTCGCCATCTTTTCCACTTTCAATGTGCTTAAATAAATGTGAAGATCACATGTATAAAACATATTTTCCATCCAATAGGTGCCCTGCTAATCATAAATTAAGGGTTAATTACTATTCAAATTTTCCCCTTTGGATACTTGGTGCATGTTTCTCATTAAAGGGTAAATGTGAGAGAATTGATCCTCATTAATTAACAACAACCACTTTTGCCGTGTGAGAGATCTATTGTGGATATACTATTACCTTGAAACCACAAATCATATCATACATGGAACATGGCATGGGGCTAGGTGGAGTGTGGGTGCGGGGAGAAAGAGTGTCATGGAGTGTGTTGCGGGAGGAGAGTGAATGCGGGAGGAACGTCGAGTGTCTTGCATGAGCCTCAAGGAAATCATAAAATATTCCAAGTATGAGAATGCAGGTTGAGGGGATGCGGGTTGCGAGGATGTATGTGAAATGTATGCGAGATGGGGTGATACAGGTTGCACAAGAAATTCATGTTTTTAAGTATGGAAAGGAAAAGGTATCAACGCTCCTTTGATTTTCAAAGGTGATGGTTGGGGGAATTTCCCACAAAATTATTTTTTTTAATATTATTTTAATGTTATTTATTTATTTATTTATTTATTTTTTAATTTTTAATTTTAATTTTAATGTTTTGTGTTTTTTTTTCTTAAATCATAGCTATTTTATTACTGGCTTTCTTTGTTATTGTTTTATTTTTTAATTTTTTTTAATATTTTTGTTTTATAAATGTTTTAACATGATATTTTTTATTTTATTTTGGAATGTATATTCTCTTTCAAAAATTTTGTTTTTTGTTTTTAATTATTTTTTTTTTTTCGTTTAAGCTTTTTAATTTGATATTATTAGATTTGTTGCAATGGTACAAGTTGTTAGGGTTTATGCTTAAAAAATGTTGTGATTTTAAGCTTGGAAAAATGGGCTATTATTGGTAGCACTATTTTTCAATTCGGGGGTTGATTTTAAGTTTTGGTTGCAACCCTCTTAATTGCTAAGGCCATGATCTCAAATAGGTGCAATTTTAACTTTAAAAATAAATTTGCACTTCGTAGCACTTTTTGATTTAGGTGTTGATTATAAGATTTTTGTTGGCAACAATATGGGTTTTTAAGGCCATGGTTGAAAAATGTTGTAATTTTAATCTTGAAAAAAAAAATGTGTTTCTGATAGCACAACTTTTTTATTCAAGGGTTGATTTGGGTGTTTTTGACGCAAAAATATGGGTTTTAAGGGTTAGAGCTTTTGTTTTGAGGTCACAAATCTCGTTAAGTTGGAAACTATGTTAGTAACGGTTCAATTTCATCCAATTCCTAAATCATAGTGCCATAAGGATCAAAGATGAGGAGGATGTTATAATATGGTAAAAAACCAAAACCTTGGGGATGTATACAATGCAATTAAGGTACAAGGCTAGAACGGGGGAAGAAGTTGAAGAGGAGATGGAATGGTGGTGAAATTCTATATGGAAGCTAAATTATCCCTTAAGAACAAAGAATCTTATTTCATTGTCACTTTCTAGTAAAATTCCTACATGGAATAATTCTTAAAAAAATGTCTTGAAACCATTCATGTAAATGTATTATATGCAAATCAAATGGGGAGTCCACACATCACTTACTAGTTCACTATTCTTATACAAGAGAAGTCTAGAAGGTAGTTCTGAATTAGATAGGAGGTAAAGGAAAATGGAATGTAGAAACTCTTCTTGAGTCTTTTGAGAATTGATAAGGATAAATTGGTTTTTGAATATAAGGCATTTCCAAGTGTAGTTGATTGGGAAATATGGCTAACCAAGAACGGAATGACATTCCAAGGTAAAGAAATCCTTCTTATCCAAGTTCACCATCAAACCAAATTTGTCAATGGATGAATTTGTATGTTGAGTGTGGCTCTTGCAGCTTAACCTCCTTTCTTGACCTTGTGCTTACAAGATGATTCCTTAGTACCTTTGATGGGCCTTGTGCTAATAGAAGTTGTAGCCTTTAAATAGTGATGTATAAGTTTTCCAGCAAGATATGTATGCATGTGTGTAGATTGAACCATTTGCTCAAGGTATGTTGCTCGCATGGACGCAAAACGTCACAAATTCAAATCTGATTGAGTACCTCAAGGTTCCTAGTAGTTATTGTGGTTTGTAATTGAGTTTCCCTCCATCTAGATACTCCAAGGAAGAGGAGTGGATCCCACAAGATTTTCCTTTGAAAAATAAGTCCTATAGATCAGCTCAATCGGTTGAACCATCCACCCAATGTTGACAAGGAGGCCATTAGTCATGTTCAAACTCAATCAAGTTCCTTGAGGTTACTAGCGGCTATTTTGGCTCCTCCATCCAATTATTTCAAAGAAGAGAGAGGGATCCCATAAGGTTTTCCTTGGGAAAAAAACTATAAGGGTTATTAACATAAGATGTAAGTGTTATATTATAATAACGATAACCCTAACAATTCCCCCTTCATAATCTTTAGAATGACGTTTAGACATGAAATGACACTATTCCAGCCCGGCTAAATGCTTCTTTGTTAGAGTGCAAGTAGGGACATTCTGGAGTACATTAACAAGGATATTATCTTAGAAGATATTGAAAAAACTATAAGGGTTATTAACATCCATAGTAGATACCCATTGTTGAAGTAGTCCATTTTAACAAGCCATTAGGGGGAGAGTATTGTTTTAGATGTTTTTTGGGTAGTAAAAATTTGTCCAAAATCTTGTGGTGCAAGCAATTGAAAATGCTACAAGGATTCTAAGTTGGCATCAGGATGAATAATGTTGTTAGACAACTAATATTAGAGGTTTTAGTCAATGGGAAGAATACTTTTTTTAATTGATTGAGTTCACCCACAATACAATGGCCTTTAATTCTCAAGCTCATGCATACACTAATGAGGGTGTTGAGTTGTCCCTTATTCATGTGAAGATATGAAAAATTATCACTTCATATTCCAGTGCTTCATTCTATAATATTTTTTCTTATTTAAGTGAATGAAAGATGTCAAAGCCTAATGAATGAAAGATGTCAAAGCCTAAGGATTGTCAAAAGTTCCACTGATTACAAGAAAATGAACAAAGTTGGATTTGCATCTTGAGTGGTCTCATCAATGAACTTCTCAAAGAACTATGGCTCTAAGGAAGAGGAAAACCCAAATGGTGGCTATGTCTAAGCATGTCTTAGAGCTAAGGAAGAAATATGTGTTATTCCATGACAAGTAAAATCTATAAAGGAGTTTAGGGAGGATTTCAAAGCCTTAACACAAACGTAACGCTGAAAATGTAGGTGTGTTCTCAGAGTTTGAATTCATAAGCTCGGAAATATAGGAGTGTAGTTCATTGTAAGTTTGGCTTTAAGGATAGTAAGGGTTGAGGAAGATGGAGGGGCGTTAGACATATGTAAATTCAATAATGAGCGATCCTCATTGAGCTTGAGATGGTGAAGATGAAGGTTTTCATTCTTAGAGCACCATGGGAGAAAATACAAAGAATAAAGATCAATCATCTCCCAATTTTGCTTGGACAAACACATTCTACTTTGAGTTTATGGTGCCCACCATGTTATCAATATCAATTTTAGTTTGACATTTTAAAAATGAAGTATCTCGATGAAATTGGCCAATTTTTTCGAACACATGGACTCACTATAAATCTTTTCATAGTGACCTACACTATTAATTTTTGCCAATTTTTGCGAACACATGGACCTACACGTATATATTTTTCAACTTTTATTATTTTTCTTCTTGATAAATGCCAAGGGCATTATTTGTCCTCGCTCCTTTAAGGTCGCATGTCCTAATCCAAATTTTCTAACCATTTGGCCCAATAGCTTCACCTAGCCACAATGCTAGAAGATGCCATATATATCATTATTCAACAATTTTGAATAGAAAAAAGTTATATGGGAAAGATGGAAATGGATTGCATTTCTCATCGGCCTCGCATGTTTCCGTCAAGCTCACTTTTATTTAGCGTCATTTCTAAATTTTGGATAGTTGTGTAAAGATCTTCATAAAATTTGTTTTCTTATGAACAAAGTGCAAACCTTGTCCTTCCACTAAACACATTTCAAACAAATTCCCAACACATTTAGCTTGATGTCTAAAGATTCTTCATGACATTATTTGAAAGAATGGAAAATTTTCTTGCCACAATTTTCTACATTGAAAAATTCATTTTCCTCCACCATATGATATTCTTTGAGAATCACAATTAATCATAGAATGGGACATTCTTGTTCTGGGGTCCTTACCATGTCATGTACATGTGTCTTTCTCTATGTTTATCCCAACCACCTATTCCAAGATTTTGGGAAAATCCTAAGACCACTTTCAGCCAAGTTGAATAACACTTTCTGTTGGCAACTCCCACTCTTAGAACTAGAATACAAGAAGAGTGTCCCTAGTAAAGGATGAGTCGAGTCCAAATATTGTGAAAATGAGTTAGTGCCATATTTATTTCTCACGTTAAATAGACCCCAAAGCTCTTTCCATCCTTTAGTTCTTACACAAACATAAGATTCCAATGCACAAGGTGAGAGCAAAATAATTAACCAGCTCACTAGCTTGAATCTATGAATATTTGAGGCATACTCATAGATGTACAAAGATTGACTAATTTGGGGAGGTTTGATTCTAGTAGCCTCTTTCTAATACTATCATGGAACAAATGAGCAAGCAAATGTAATTATAATGGTATCATGGAATGAATGGGCAAGCAAATACAATTGTCCATCTAATTAGAATTATACTTTTGACATGATGAAAAACAATGACACGTAGATTTATAATGATTGCTACCCAAAATTGGGTAAAACCATGCACATGCAAGTTGAAACTACCATTTTTGAACAATCATTAAAAATCTTCTTAGTAGTTAAGAATTCCACATAATTACACTCCTCATAAGGTTCACATACCTTACCAACAATCCAATGAATCATTGTATTTTCTACAAAATCGAAGACCAATCTAGACTCTTATAGGCCTAAAGCTTATTGGAAACCTAAAGACTTCACCCTCCTCACAAATTCATCCTTTCTAGCCCTTAACCCCAAAGAATCAAACCCTTCCTCTTTTGCTCGTTTCTGCCCAATTTCCCTCTGCAACGTTTCTTACAATATTATTGTCTCCAAAATCATAGCCAATAGAATCAAGCCTTTCCTTCCTAAGCTTATCTCGCCAAACCAGGGGGATTTGTGGAGAAAAGGAAAATGATGGACAACATCATGTTAGTGCAAGAAGCCATCCACTCCGACAGGGCGGGGAGATAAGGGGATGGTTATCAAATTGGACATGGCGCATGCCTTTGATAGGGTGCGACAACTTCTTTTTTGCCATTTTGGAAAGGTTTGGATTTGGGGTTGATATTTTCGCATGGATCTCCTCTTGTATTCGAGATCCTTGGATTCCCCCTGTGATTAATGGAAGACCTGATGAGTTTTTCCGGTTCTCTAGAGGCTTTATCCCCCCTTCTTTACATCTTGATGGCAGAGGCACTAAGTAGACAATTGGAAAAGGCAAGGCTAGCAAAGAGTATTCCTGGAATAAAAATCCCTCAGGAGGCAAGAAGAATTAACCATTCATAGTTTGCATATGATACATTACTGTTAGGAGGTGCGTCTATGAAGATAGCAAGGAGATTCTGGAAGAACTTATGAAAGCTTCTGTAGGGAAAATAAGCAGGCAGAAAAGCCATATGTATAATATCAAATCTAGAATCGCTGCAAGCATTGTTGATATTCCTCAATTCCCTCTGCTGGAAAATTGGACCTCTTTCAGGTATTTAGGGATCCCTATTTTCCTTCAATCCCTTCCCAGATCGGCTTGGGCACTTATTGTTGACAAAATTAAAGCAAAATTCATCCAGTGGGGATTTCAATGGCTCAATCTGGCCGGTTAGGTGGGGCTAATCTGATGACGACCTCCGTCCAAATTCTCACAAAACAAAGTTTTTGAATCTTACCCTATTAGCAACTTAGAAGCTCGTTGCCTCAGATCGACTCCTGTGCCAACTAACTACAGATTCAGTTGAGTGTTAAGCCCCTTTCTCTTTCTCACGACCAAACGCTAGAACCACGAGCTTATTCCTCCATAAAATTTCGCGGGGTTTAATCTTTATTAACCCACGATCACTTTACCAGAGCGGAAATTATATTAGTCGTCGATCTAATCGTTGAACGAACGGTCGGATCTCTTTCTTGCAGCGTGTAGTCGGATTAGAGTTTCAGAGCACTATGCCCTGATGGTCAGAGTTCATTACTCCGAATACATATCGCTGAGGGTTCGATCTATAGTCAATCATGACCGTCAATTTCTCCCCTCTTATGGACAACTAGATCTCATTGTCAGAGTCTTTGTTATCGAAGTCTCCAAACTGTTGTCCCTCCGATGGTCGGAGTCTTATATTATACCAAAGCTCCGATCCACAATCAATCCTAACCGTTGGTTCCTTTCTCCGATGGATGGCTCTGATTGTTTGTCGGAGTATGGCGCCGGAGTAGAGGTTCGACAGGGAACTTTGGTAGCTGGGTCCAATACAAAGGTCTGTCAGACTCGAATTGTGATGAAGGGCTCTGATAGACTATAGTCCGATGCAAAGGTATAGACAATGATCCCAAATCAACAGTGGTCGTCGATCTGATAAGATCTCTCCCCCCAAATTTAATCTCGTCCGTTCATTTGAATACACACAAAAAAACACGAATTCTCTCGATCACCTGCAACCAGAATCAATTGCTACTCTATCCAAGCAATTTAAACACAAACTTCAACAAATAGGCATAACACAATCACACAAAACCCGATCTTTTATAAAAGCACTGAAGAAATAAAATTACAACATGAATAACTCTGTTCCTTCGGGGTCTCTCGGACCTCTGCAGAATACACACACTTGCACGCTTCACACTAGCTAACCTTTTTTTCATTTTTTGATTACCATACAATCTGAAATATCCTAACAAACCCTCTACCTAGAATTTTTGTTCTTCAATTTTAGTAACAACTCGACACCTATCAAAACTAATCAATCTAAGATATCTTCTAGAGATATCATGTACATTATTATAAATGCAAATAGAAAACATTAGGGAACCAACTCCCTTTGGTAATAGTTTGTGACCCTTGAGTCAATCTCGAAATTTACTATCAGATGCTCCTGCATCATATAATGAAAGTCCATCCTCTCAGCACTTTCCATCTTTCAATTCTCCTCCCTTTTGGCTCCAGCCAGTGTTAAGGCTACTATAACTCAAGAGCTAAGGAAATTCCTCTGGATGGGTGGGAAAACTAGCAACAAGAGAATGCATCTTGTCAATTGGCAGGTAGTCTGCGCCTCAAAGACCCACAGGGGTTTGGTAATTTTAGATCTCGCTCTATCTAACCTGGCGCTTGGGGCAAAAATCCTTTGGAGATTAGTCACTAGAAAGCGAGATTGGTGGAAGAAGGTTCTGCTTCATAAATACAGGCTAAGGTAGCTGGATTCCCCTCCACCAAGGCAATCTGGTAAGAGCTAAGGAAATTCCTCTGGATGGGTGGGAAAACTAGCACCAAGAGAATGCATCTTGTCAATTGGCAGGTAGTCTGCGCCTCAAAGACCCACAGGGGTTGGGTAATTTTAGATCTCGCTCTATCTAACCTGGTGCTTGGGGCAAAAATCCTTTGGAGATTAGTCACTAGAAAGCGAGATTGGTGGAAGAAGGTTGTGGTTCATAAATACTTGACTGGTGACAGGCTAAGGTGGCTGGATTCCCCTCCACCAAGGCAATCTGGTTCTCCCATCTAGAAGCATCTAAAGGCTTCATTTTCGTTATTCCAAAGTAAAGCAACCCGGATCCCGGGTAATGGGCATCAGATCTCCATCTGGAAGGATAACATAATGGTTAGTCCTCTGCAACATGACCATTCCATGCAGCCCCTGCTCGCCTGGTTTACAGAACACGGAATTAATTCTCTGTTTGACATCTCCAAATTTGTTTAGCTAACACAATTGTTTAGAATTCACCTGACACAAGGAGATTGGTATCTTGTGTGTAAATTATACGAGGGACTCACTTTAGGGGCAAGAGCTATGAAAGCTGTGTCATTGGTGTGGGTGTAGTAAAAATTATATTGCTAGACCATCCAATCCAAAGATTTAACAAGGGTAATGTTAATCACCTTCTTCCATAGGGGGGGATTCCTTTTGTTTAATCTGTGTTAATGCATTTCCCAGGGAAACCACCGAGTACTTCCCCTCATTCTGAAGATGGTACTCAGGGTTAATCAGATTCTTCAATATTCAAGGCCAAGGCAACAATTGGCTCATGAAGAAAGCAAGCATGTCACAATTATGATTTGCACTTGGTAGGGGAGGAAACAACTTTTCTCTTAACGACTTGAGCTACACCCAATTGACAGATAAAAACTATCTTATCCAAGATCACTTCCCCAATTGTACCCCTGAGATCACTGCAAATCAAAGGGGGATTCTAGCATACTATAAGGAAAAACTATCTTATCCAAGGTCTCTTCCCCAATTGTACCCTTGACATCACCACAAACCAAGAGGGTATTATAATATACCATAGAGAAAAACTCTCTCATCCAAGACCTCTTTCCCCAGTTGTATCCTTGAGATCACCACAAATCTTTGAAATAATTTGTGATTTTGTTCATGATTAACCTTTCATGGGTGGCAAGATGCCCCATCTATGTTCTTATACTAGCATAGATCCATTTTAATCCCAAATATATGAAGTAACGAGGGATAAAAATCAAAGTTGCAAAACTTTCAACACTTTAAAATCTAGGATTAAAATAGGGCTATGCTAGTTAAAAATTAATAAAAAGGTCCAAAGTCTTTTTCAACATTAAACATTAGACATCAATTTGTTTCCATTTTAATTTATATTACATAAATATATGGGCTGACAAAAACTTGAAGACCCCAATACATAAAAGAGCAACTTGATTCTCTAGGTGAAACAAGAAATAATGGCTATATTCATTCTGGGTTTAACATACATCTGGAAAAATAATATATTTATAACCACCTTATCTTTTTCCAATCTCGTTTCTTGTAGTTTCTTCCTAATTAAGTTCTCCCAATTCCATATCAACAAATTTCTTGTAGTTTATCTCGTAATTATGTGCTCTCAATTACATACATCTGGAAAAATAATATATTTATAACCACCTTATCTTTTTCCAATCTCGTTTCTTGTAGTTTCTTCCTAATTAAGTTCTCCCAATTCCATATCAACAAATTTCTTGTAGTTTATCTCGTAATTATGTGCTCTCAATTACATGTCAACAAGTTTCTCCTTAATGCCATTAGTCCAACAAATTGTCTCACAACAAATATGATTGTTAGCTAGTGTCTTCAACTAGTCCCTTTTTTCAACAACCTAGTTCACATTTTGATTTTTAAAATTTTTACCTCACTTCTCTTGAAGTAAGGATAGATGCAATGCGTCTCTTGACTCCAAATCCCACTAGCCTGTCCATTTGGAAACACAATCCTTACTTCTACATACAGTTGAACATGAAAGAAAGATGCAGTGCATCTTTTAGCTCCAAATCCCACCAGGCTATCCATTTGCAAACACAATCCTTACTTTTACATAGTTGGAGTTGAACTTGAAGGAAAGCTTCCTCTTTGGCCATCAAGATCCTTTGGGTTAACTGGCTATGAACACAATGAGGTAGTCATGTGGGATTGAGCCTTCTATGTGGCTGAAATCACCCTATATATGGAAGCCACACATCTTGAAGAACATAAAGAGTAAAGTAGACTCTCCAAGTCTAGCAACCCTATAATCTCTGCCCTTCCTTTGGTTGGATGAAGTATAGAGCTAAGGAATATGTGACTAGTTCTAACAAGCCTATCTGCCAAGAAATATTGAGGATATATCTATCTTGCCCCAAGCTTCTCCTATTCTTACTTTGTCTTAAGACCTTTCAGTACGGATAGAGTCTACTAAACATTTCAGCCTTCACCATGCCTTCTTGAAGCTCAGCCTCAAAATTCATTGTCCTTTTCCCAGTCGACAATGTACAGAGCAACACCAAAGGGACTGCCATTCTACACAAATTTCAAATAGATCCATTGGCCAACTACATCACACCACTTTTAACAGGGGCTAAGTTAGCTGACTCCTTCCACATTTTGAAGACTCCACTGGAGGCAGTATTGTAGCACTATATTGAAAAAGATGCATTATTCCAAGCATGCCTTACTACCATCTCAGCATCCAAATCCTCCCAAGTCGAATTTTGGTAATGCAAAGACCACAAATCAGGCTTCTAAGCGTTGTTTTGCTTATTTCACAATTTCCTAGTGTTAGATTTGGGGTAAGTTTGCAAGGACAGTAAGCTCTTTTAAAATTCAATACTCAAGGCAACTTAAGAGAAGAACAACTCAGATCACATATGAATATAACTCAGATC
>CBVK0101926435.1:0-16071 GCA_900067695.1 Picea abies
GAAAACTTATTAAGCACTAAACCCCTATTAAATCTGCCCATTGTCAATAGATATATGCCTTTCAGCTTAATTATATCAACAAAAATCTCAAATTAACCCCACATATCATTTTTCTATGAGTAATTTCTATGAGTAAATGGGAAGTTTCAATCATAAAACATAATGAACTAAAAGAATAATGTTGCAGATGTGTAATTATATGATTTTATCATAACCACTCTAGCTCTCTAGGGTGGCTAACGTCTATGGAATATGGCTAGGGTGGGTGAAGTTTTATTGTGATATCATCGGCAAGCTATGTCAGACTAGACTCGTCTTTCCAATTTAGTGGTAACGAAGGCCTGCCATGAAAGCTTATTTTCTTTTGAAATGCACAAAACATATAATCTTTTTTTTTTTGTGTTGAGAGAGTATGTATAGATTGGTTAGTTGGGTGATTAGTTGATTTGATTTTTTTCTATTTATGTAAGGTTGTTAGTTAGTTGTTAGTTTTTACTATATCAAACCTCTAGGATTGTTAAATCTCTATTGTAGAATTTTTTTTTTTAATAATGAGAAAGGCAAGTCATGCCTCAATATGTTTTACAATAATATTGTAGCAGGTTCGTAACAATATTGTTCATAGAGTGAAGAGTAGCTAGATCATTGGTTTAGATAGATTGTGGACTTTTCCTCATATTTGTTTCTTCTTATCAAATTAATATGGTCGCAGGTTCAATATTGTTCATAGAGTGAAGAGTAGGTAGATCATTGGTTCAAATAGAAGGTGGACGACACAGAGGAGGAGCCACGATCTGTAGAAAAAGTAGAAGAGCCAAAACCAAGTTTTAGTAAGTCGAGGGTTTCAAAGGAACAAACCCTAGTTGTTCCCATTAGGAGGCGAATACAAAATATTTAGGGTGTTTCGCTTAAAAATTGAAGTTGTTTTGTTTGTCCCCAAAGTCTTTTTGTATATTTCGTTGATCAATTTTTTCTATAGCATAAAGTTAGGGTATGGGTGGAAGTTAAATGCCATAAAGAAAATGGGTGATTGAGGATTAAAAGAAAGGGGGACAAAGGTAAAAAGTGGAGAAATAAGGAAATAACTTTCATGCATTTTCTTTGATTGATTTTCAATGGCTTGAATGAGTAATCTAGGGAAAACACACAGACCAGTTCTTGTCAGCAAGAACTACAAGTTCTCGTCTCTAAGGATGAAAACCTTCCTACAAGTCTAGGAATGTTGGCAACCAATGGAGAATGGGTTCTCAAAGCATGATCAAACAACTTTGTAGGCCATGACTAATGACCAAAGACATCATCTTGCAAAATTGAGGAAAAAGGAGAACAAGGCCAAGTTTTGGATCCATAGTTCAATGGATGAGTCAATTTTTCCCAAGATAACATGAGTATCTAGTGCAAAGAAATCCTGGGATATCTTGGAATTAGCATATCAGGGTAATTACAAAGTGAATACTCTGAAGCTTTAAACCCTAAGGAGAGAGTTTGAAACCTTGAAGATGAAGGAGGTGGAGAACATTGACCAGTTCATGTCTAGAGTGATGGGAGTTATGAATAAACTTAGGATTCATGGAGAAAATATTGAAGGTTAGAAAATTGTTGAAAAAGTTCTCAAAAGTCTACCTAATAAAATTGAAATGGTTATCATTGCCATAGAAGAGTCCAACGATTTGTCTAAACCGACAGTCGAAGAATTGATGGGTTCTCTTTTGTCCCATAAATCAAGAATCAACATGGAAGAGGAATCCTTGGAACATGCCTTCAAAACTTAGGCATTCATTGGTAGAGGTAGTGACAGAGGAAACAGAAGAAGAGGTTAAAGAGGTTGTGATCCGCAAAATCCTTAGATATTAATTAGTCTTCAATATATATAGACATCTACTTGATTCTTGAAATAATAATGATCACTTGATTGCTTGCAATATACATGTGAATTAACTTATCTATCCAAATACACTTTAATGAAAAATGACTTGCAATTAAATGAGTAAAAAATAGAACAACAATAACGATATCACATACACAAGTTTGAAAATGGAGTTCACCCAACTTAGGCTACGTCTCTGTGTCTGCTTCCAATAGGGACCTCTTTATTAATGCTCAAATGGTTTTGTTTTACAATGACCTCTTTACACGTTGCTCAAACTCAGAAACATAGTGCACTATCAAATTCCTTGCAAAATTTCAAGAAAAATGAGTATAAAGTTCATGAAATTTCGTCAAAGAACCTCTTAGCATGCATTATGGTGCAATCCCAAGTCTTGATACCCTCTAGGAATGAAATTTGAGACAATTTCATACTCTGTAGTGTGTCGTTTTCTTCGGTTCGTGCATGTATTAAATAGGGTGCGGGCCCTAACCTTCAACTAGAACTATAGGAAAACAATAATTATATTGTTTAGGAATCTCATAACAAGAGGTTCTGTTGGAATAACAATGAAGGTTTTAGCTATATATATTGTAGTTTGGGGGTTCAAGTCCCACCGACTGCCGACTGTTGCATTGGTTTTTTTTATTCGGTGATTGGATTGGCTAGGGTTTCCCTAGTTGCATCCTCAACCACATGCAACTTGTGTGGGCGCTCCTCTTCATGCCATCGTCCTTCCCCTTTAACTTTTCCTTCAAGGGCGCAATGGCCAGTGGGAGGTTTCCTTTGGTGTTGGCCACGATCCCCCTGGTGTGAATCTTTCCTTCCTTTTTCCATTTCCGGTGTTTTCCTAGCGGCCAGACTCTCCTTCGTGCAGATCTAGTCTTTCATGTTTTTTTTGGTCTGTTGCTATGGTTGTGGGTGAACCTACCACAATCCGTTGCATTGCAGTGGTTTTTTCCCTTGTTTATGATCCATATCTTCTCCTTTGATGTACGATCTATTGACTGCAAGGTGTCGGTCTTTCGATGTTGCATCATTTTGGTGTGCGCATAGGTTTTTTGAGTACTTTTTGGGTGGATCTAGCAGATCCATCCTTGCTGGTTGGTTTAGGGCTTAATGCAATGTCAGGGCTTTCCCATGGGATTTTGGTGGCTGAGGGGGCTCTGCACTCCTCTCAGGTTCTGGTTTTTGTGGAGTGGATGTTGGGGTTTCTTCTTCTTTTCTAGTGTTTGGGTCATAGCTTTGAGGTCCTCTCTTTTTTGGCGTGCAGTGTTGATTATGGGCTAGGGTCAACACTTTGAGGTCCTGTTTAGGGTGTACAGTTTATGGCTTTCTCTTCCATGGTTGCAAGACTCCTAGTTTCGATGTCACTATAGTACTGGTTCTTGAGGGTTTAATTTTTCTCTTTGGCCTGGTCCATCCAGGTTTTCTTTTGGTCTTCCTCTACCATGTCATCTTGGCTGAGTTTTGTAGCTATTTTTCATGTATATTTCAAATTGTAAAGGGATCACTTTTAGAGGGACATTTTTTGTTGCATCTTTCTTCCTCTTGAGGTTGAAAGGTTTATCCAGAGTAAATGCATGCTTTTAGCATGCATTATTCAGAATGTAATTTTTATTTCTTTTAAGAAAATTTACGCTTTTTTCCTTCGAAAAACAATATATATATATATATGCCCCACAAATGTTGGCATACATTTAATAATATAATATATGATAAGGTTGGGGGGGTCCTCCCCCTAGCCTTTTAAACCCCAAACAATACAACTTTCGACCTTAAATATAAATCATGCAAAATAAGGTTAAGTCTCAAATGTGTGGCGCAATGGTAAAGGAGGTTTGTGTAAGGTTATAGGAGGTCTTGGTTTTGACCCCTCTTGACTCCTATACTTTTGATAAACATTAACCATTAATGGCCAATGGGAGTCTTCCACATGGAAACCTCTCATTGGTCTATCTCTGTCACGTTTCAAACTACAATTGGTCCACTGTATCACACAGATTGCCAAGTCACCTGCCTGGTTGGATGTATGGTGTGCCACATGGTGCTCCATGGTGTGTCCACATCAACAATTTACGATTGTATTCTTGAGCCACGTGTCACCCTTGCAGTGGTGACATGTGTCACCTTGACCCTTTGACTTTGACTTTTTCCTGGTTTGACTTGAACTTTGACCATCCATAATGTTTGCATATGAACTATGTTTGAGGTGATTTTTGCATCGTTGTAAATATATCGATGATCTCTATGCAATGAAGTCCTTTTCGAGAACATTTGAGATGATCAAATTTTGAGCATCTTTTAACCCTTTTAGACCTTTGTGAGCATTTTGGATCCTCCTGGACCTCTGTGAGAATTCCTGGATCATCCTGGATCATTCCTCCCCATTGGAAGCCTTTTGAACCACCAGAATTTTTTATTACTCAACAAGTAAGTGAGGGTAAATCTCCCTCACCCTTCCAATCTCCATCTAGGATTCAGCAACAGGATGGACAGGAAGTCTTAGAGCCCTGTAGATATAGCTTGGCACCTTGGGAATTAATTTCCAACAATTCTCTCACTCAGAGAGAATTCTCACGGGCCTAACAACCCTCTTCTTCAATAGTCCACTGGCCTGACAAACCGCCTCTTCCGCTCCAAATATTCCCAGGTACAAGTACGGGTGATAGTAACAATAGGGTATAGATGTTAGCTGAGTGAGTGAAGTAATGAAGATAGAATGATGGAAAAATGAACTAAGTTCAAGCTATATGTATGGATGTTCCCAAATTGACACTTGTCATGTTGGGAACTACCTTGGGCCCACTTGACCCCCACTTGTCCCCATACTTATTACTTAGGATAAAATAAATATCCATACTTTATAATTTAAGGAATATTAATATAATATTCATTTGGGCTTAAGCCCCCCAATCTTACCCCCTTTTCCTAAAATTTTATCCCCCTTTCCCTATGTAGTGGAATTTATCCCCCCATACTCTTTTACATGGTTGTTCTGTAGAAGTGATGTTTTTTCATTAATATTTGAGTGTGATTGCATATTACAATGATGGCTCACTAGCCATTTTAGAATATGGCTCCACAACCTAATAACTACACAGGCACTCTGGTCTCAAAATACATATACGCAAAGGCACTTTGGCCCAAAATGTCTTGGCTCACCAACCTATGTGTTCATTTACATTTATATGTACAATTGGGATTCGGCCCAGGGGTATTGCATTCCCCTCCCCCTTATTCATGCATTGTCATTAATGAAATATATACACATATACAATCAAAACTTCAAAAGTCTTCAAAAAGATGCAATATTTTTGCTTGCATAACATCCTCGTGCTCCCAAGTTGCACCCTCAGAACCATATTAGGTCCATTGGACCTTTACCAGTCCTATTGCTTGATTCTGGAGCTACTTGATCTCCCAGTCCAATATGAAAATTGGTTTCACTTGAAAGTCGTCTTCTTTCTCCACCTGAATCACATTCCAATCAATGACATGATTAGCATTGTGTGCATACTTTTTAATAAATGATACATGGAATACATTAAGAATACACATTGATGTGGGTAAGGAAAGCATGTATGCTACAAGACCAATCATCTCCAGGATTTCAAACGACCCACAATATCAAGCTGCCAACTTTGAATAATTTCCCAACTTTAGGGAACTTATTTTGGCTTTTACTTTCAAGAACGCATGGTCACCCACTTTAAATTCCCTATGAGTTCTTCCCTTATTAGTATAACTTTTATGATTGTCCTGGGAAGCCTTTAAATTCTGTTTTATTATCACCATATTCTCTTCCATTTCCCTTAGTATTTATGGTCCAACCACTTCTATGTCTATTGGATTGTCACATCTCACTAGTGTGTTGCACTTTTTACCATAAAGTGCCTCAAATGGGCTCATCTTTAGAGATGCTTGATACCCATTGTTATAATCAAACTCCACCAAATGCAAGTAATCCTCCCATTTGTATGGTTTATCCATCACATACATCCTCAACATATGGTTTTTCCCATATGACTCTGGATGATAGGCTATGCTAAAGTTCAGATTGGTTCCAAATCCCTTGAATAACCCCTTCCAAAAATTTGATATAAATTTTGGATGTCTATCAGATACAATTGTCTTAGGAATACCATGCAACCTAGAAATTTCTCTCATACAAACATCAACAATGTTAGCTTCCTTGTGAGTGAGCTTCATTGGAATAAAATGGGCAGCTTTAGTAAGTTTATCCACCACTACCATGATAGAATCATGTTGCTTGTTTGTTCTTGGCAGCTTGGTGATGAAATCCATTGTTACAACTTCTCATTTCCACTTAGGAATGGGTAATGGTTGTAGTAGACCACCTGTGTGTCTATGCTCAGCCTTGACTTTTTGACATTCCAAACACTTGGCAATAAAATGAGCAACCTCTTTCTCCATACCTGGCCAATAATATTAGCTCTTGACAGCTGCAATAGTTTTCTGGTAACTTGGGTGTCCAACATAAGACACATTATGCATTTATTTTAAAATCTTATTTTTCAATCCTTGATAATTTGGCACATAAATTATGCCCATGTACATAATAATTTCATCCTTTTCCAGCTTATGTTCTTCACTTTTCTGCTCCAAATTACCTTGCTGAAATTTTTCCTTTACCTCCATGTATTTATGATCTGATTTTGCAGCCTCTAAAATTATGTCCTTCAAATCTGATTGGTACATGCTAATGGTTGTATCATGCATCTCATGCATCCTCCTACTAAGTGCATCAACCAATTTGTTCTCTTTACCTTTGATATGATTTATATCAAAGTAATATTCGCTGAGAAATTCCAACCATCTGATTTGCCTAATATTTAAAGTTAGTTGTCCAAATAAATATTTCAGACCACTATGGTCTATCCTCAATTCAAATATTTCCCCCATGAGGTAGTGCCTCCACATCTTCAAATCATGAACTATGGCTTCCAATTATAAATCATGAGTATCATAGTGGCTTTCATGCTCCTTTAATTTCCTTGATTCATAGCATACCACATGGCCATTCTGAATAAGAAATCCACCAAGTCCTTCTTTACATGCATCAATGCATACCATGAAGTCCTCATTTGGATCAACAATCTTTAATATTGGAGCACTTGTTAGTAAATGCTTCAAGTGTTGGAAACTCCTTTCATAATACTATGTCCACTCAAACTTCACACCCTTCTTTTGTAAGGAAGTGATTGGGTGTGCAATCTTTGAGAATCACTCAGTGAATCTTCTGTAGTAACATGCAAGTCCCATGAATGATCTCACCTCAAAGACATTCCTTGGTGTTGGCCATCCTTCAATGACCCTTATCTTTTCTGGATCCATTGTTATTACTTCTTCTAAAATGATATGGCCCAAATAATGAGTTTGCTTCTGGTAGAATGCGCACTTGCTCAATTTGGCATACAATTGATGCTCCCTCAATACCTGTAATACCATCCTCAAGTGTTGCTCATTCTCTTCCTCAGACTTAGAATATATAAGAATGTAATCCTAAAATAAAATGACAAACTTATCTAAGTAATCCCTGAAAATACCATTCATTGAACACATGAAGGCAGTTGGTGCATTTGATAACCCAAATGGCACCATTGTGAACTCATAATGACCATATCTTGTTCCGAAGGCAATATTGTTGATGTATACTTCTTGAATTTTGACCTGATGATAGCCTGACCTAAGATCAATCTTGAAGAATATATTAGCATCTTTCAGCTGATCAAAGAGGTCATATATCCTTGGAAAAGGATACTTATTATTCACAATTACCTTGTTCAACCGCTTGAAGTCAATGCAAAGTCTCAACATTCCATCATTTTTATTCACAAATAATACTCGGGCACCCCAGGGTGAAACACTTGGGTGTATATACCCTTTCTCCAAAATCTCTTCAAGTTGCATTTGTAATTCCTTCAGTTCTAGTGTGCTCATTCTGTAAGGGGTCTTGGATACTGGGGCTGCTCTAGGAATCAAATTTATAGAAAAATCAATATCTCTCTTGGGTGGAAATCCCTGTATTTATTTAAATAGATCTTAAAAATTCTTTAGGACTGCATAATATTCAATACTTGGAACCTTATCTTTAGTTGTCCCTTCCATATGTGCTGCAAATATTTGACACTCTTTCCTAAAAAATTTCTTTAGCTGCAAGGATGAAACTTCTCTGATGGTTACTTCCCTAGGAATTCCCTAAACTGTCCTCAAGTTCCCTTCCTCATCCAAGCAAGTAAAGGCCTTATTATAACAATATAGGATAACATGATGCTTGTCCAACCAATCCATACCAATGAGGCAATATATGATCCCAAATGTATGATATTCAAATATGTTTTTGTGCCTATTCCGTTAATGTCCATTGGACATGCCTTAACCATCTCATTAATTTTCCTTTTAGCTCATGTAACTAGTTGCACTAACCAAGGTTTTCCAAGCTTTCTTCTTGGCAATTGAAATATTTCCACTATCTTAGAATATAGATAACTATGAATATCTCTAGTTCGTTGTTGATATTACCTTCCACTTCAATCATGTGACTCAAACTCATCTTGCTTGTTATCCAGATCTTTATAGATCCTTGGTACATTTATGCCCATGTCCTCCACTATTTCATCTTGATGTGCATTGTGAACAATCCTCAATTTTTCACCTCTATGAGGGAAATGTCTGAACATATGATCTCCCACGCAGCCCCAACATTGAATAGGTGGTTGTCTTGTTCTTTTCCCCATTATCTTTTCCCCTGAGACTTATTTCTGAAGAATGGTGTCTTAGTCCCCTTCTTCCTTTGTTCTATCTTACTTTATTTTTGTCTTCCCATGCCTTTTGGAAAGTTGGTCTTCCTCTATGTTGATCATAAAGGAATTTATCCCTCCTTATAGTTTCCTCTAGTGTCTTGGGATCATCATACTGTATCTTATCACTGATAAAATATGGTATCCCACTCAGGTACCTCTAAATCTTAACTTGTTCATCCTTGATGAAAGAAACATATTTCAGCAGTTCTAAAAATATTCTTTCATACTCATCTATGGTCATACTCCTAAGCTTGAGTTAAAAGAACTCCTTCATTTTTTGATCCAGGAGGATCCAAAAGGGAAAAAATGCAAATTCCTCAGATCTCAACAAAAACAAAGCCAAGTCAAAGTCCTCGTTGCAAGATTTCCAATGGTGCAAACGACACCTCAAACAAAGTCTGAACGAAGAAGTTATGGCCGATCAAATTTGGAGGTCAACCCTAGTCAAAGTCAATGATGATGTCATCATCCATACAGGTCACATCAACAGTCCATACAAGGGTGATGTCAGCATTATGTCAATAGGTTGGCGTGGCAACACTAGGACCTACCACGTCTCATGCATTTTTGGCATTTCTGGTTGCCAATTAGACCAGTAAAAAAGTGCCATGTGGCACCCCAGGAAGTGCCATGTGGGACCACCTGAGGCCACCACGTGGTCCACATGCAACTCGACAAGTGGTCGTTGATGACATGGAAAGAGAATGATTGGACATGTATGTGGACCAATGATTGGGTGCCACATGTCACCCCAGAGGATGCTAGTGGCATTCCCAGAATGCACCATATGTCTCCCTCCACGAGTTCGTAGTACGATCCCACAAATATCAAGCTAATCGATATTAAGGTCTAATATCATATTAAGAGTTGATTATGGGTTAAATATGGTTATGGTTATAACCATAACCATAAACCAACAAAACCATGATTCATTGTTACGCCAACGGATAACAATATGCCAAAATCCAAAGATTTGGCGGAAGCTCCATACTTGGCAATGGATATATCGTGGGGTATTAATATAGTTTGGTGATAGAACTTATTGTGGGGATTCGTGCACCAATCTTTTCACATTTCGGTAGGAGTTGTGGGAAACCACAACTATATAAAATATATATATATATTGTATTCATACTATATTAGATTTAGGATGAAAAGGGTGCCAAAAGGGGGAGGTCCATGGGATTGACCCTAGGACCTCCCCAACCAAACACCCATAATTACTACCATTTGCCAATGAACCAAGGATAAGACTTGGTTAACTCCTCCCAACACAAAATACTTAAACCCATGTTGCCAGAGTAGGGGATGCGTGTGCCCAGAGGTCGTACATGCATATAAATCTATGCAAATATAGAGCTTTTATTGCAGGTGGTGGCATGGTTTACGAGGTAAAGATCCCAACAGGGGCCTGTAGGTGACTTTGTCCAATTGAGATGTTTTGAAATTCATATTTATGCTACTCATGGCCAAGAGTCCACCGATGATGTTTGTTTCTGCATCAGAGTTGTGGATCAGAAGTCCATTTTCCTATTGTGAGGTATAATGATGTATTTATGCCAATTTTATTGCTGAGAATAATATAAATCCTCTCCACTTTGAAGCAGGGCCCAAAGACGTAATCCATGTTGGACGAACTCCGTTATCATGTCTTTTTTCCTTTCTCTTCTTCTCATCTTTTCTCCATGATTATGTCCCCTTTATGTATGTTGCACATAAGATTTTAAATTCATGCTCTTAATGTAGTTTATGTAATGTCATCGAAATAAAGTTGCCATATCATGTTGGTATCAGAGAAGTCTTCTTTGACTTGAATTGTGAGTGTGAATGCTTACTAGAGCCAAGCTCAAAACAAGTGAAGGAAAACTCAATACTTTCAACCCATATATTGGACGTACAAATTGAAGAACCAAAAATGGATGATGAAGAAAGGTGTTCTAAGCATGAGCAGAATTTTCCCAAGATCTTCTACAGGATGTCAAACATGGTAGAAAAATTGTATGTAGATTACGAGAAGAGAGTTGCAAAGAAGGAGGAGAAGAAGAAATTAAAAGAAGAGGATAATGATTTAATTGGATGAGACCCTCCTGAGCTCCATCACCATCTTCAAGTTGAAGCTCTTCCTCCTCTTCCTCTCATTCTCTTCATTCTCAACATTCTCATCATTCTAGTTTTCATCCAAGTACTTCTAAATTCCATTGTTGAAACTGGATGTGAAATTTAATTTTCCCATGTATAAGGGAGAATCTAATGAAGATAAGCTTAATAATTGGATCAGAAAAATCAAATTTTACTGTCTTGTTCAGTAAATCAAAGAGGAAGAGGCGAAGATCCAGCTATCTTCTCTTCGGCTGGAAGGCACATCCCTTGTTTGGTAGGAGAGAAAACTTTAGAAATGTAGTAAGCATAATGGTAAACTCCCTTCTTCATGGTGTAAGTTTATATTTCCTTTGAAGAAGCAATTTTATCCACTGGGTCATGTTAAAAAAGACACGATGGAATGGAAAAATCTAAGACAGGGTAAAGGTCAAAGTGTTAAGAGTTTTAATGAGGAATTTAGGAAACAAGGACTTGCATTAAATGTTCCTTTATATTATCATGAAACTTTAATGAAGTATGTTGGTGCACTCCACAGTTACATTTGACATACATTGTTATTGTTTTACCCCACAAACTTAGATGAAGTGTGTGTGCAAGAAACTCACCTTGAGAACAGGGGAAAGAATGTATAGGAATACCACCCAAAGAAATTTTCCAAGTTCAAGGATAACAAGTTCAAAGGAAAGAGAAAGGACAAGAAGACAATTACAACAAATAAAGAGGAAGGAAATCCATCTTGCACACATTACAAGAAAAATGGGAATGATGACGAGCACTGCTGGAAGCTACATCCAAATCTAAAGCCAAATAGATTTGGGGGAAAAGGGAATCCAAAGGCAGTTGCAAAAATGCAACAAGACCTTGGTTATGATTTAGGAGATGAGACTAGGATTATAGCCATAGGAGTACAAGGTAAAAGTTCATTTCATGTTGGTTCAAGTTCCACTAATCCATCTCATGATCATGAAAGAAGAAGAAGTGAATTATTCCATATTAGAGTTGTATCTAAACATACTAAGATCGATACTCTATTTGATATGGGTTCCAAAGTGAATTTAATCTCAGAAACTGTTGTTAAAAAGTTGGGCCTACAAACAAAACCTCATCCTAAACCATACCCTCTTGGTTGGGGTAACTGATGATGCAAAATTAAAAGTTACCAAGCAGTGTAGGTTCAGATTTGTTATTTCTTCAAAGTTGATAGATGAGGATGATTTAGATGTTGTCCCACTTGATATACGTGGCATAGTTTTGGGAAGCCTGTACATTTATGATATAAATGCAATCTTCTTCCGAAATGAGAACAAATACCATCTCACAAAAGATGGAGTGGAATACTTTGTAATGGCTCACAGTATGAAAACAAATACAACTCTTGTTATTGCAGACCAGATAAAGAGACTCATAAACACTAATAAGAAATATGTACTCATGGTTGTAAGGGAAAAAGATGATGAGACATCTGATGCATTCAAAGGGTGCAATCCCTCTCACTGAGATGAAATGATTGATGTTATATCTAACTATGATGAAATATTTCAAAAACCAGGTGGATTTCCTCCCAAGAGGGGGATTCATCTTGAAATACATCTTCAACAAGATGTCCCTCTTCCAAATGTGGGCATGTACAGAGTGTTAGTTGTGTAAATGGAAGAAATGAAGAAGCAAGTTCAAGACTTAATGGACCAAGGGGTCATTCGACCTAGCTCATCTCCTTATGGTTCTCTGATCATTTTGGTGCCAAAGAAGGATGGAACATGGTGAATGTGCATTGATTACCGAGCTCTCAACATGATCACCATAAACAATCATTACCCCTTGCCTCAGATAGATGACTTGTTGGATCAGCTGAAGAATCCAGTGTACTTCACCAAGTTGGATTTGAGGAGTGGCTACCACCAAGTCAGAATTGTAGAAGGTGACACGTGAAAGAACACCTTCAAAACAAAAGGCCTTTTTGAGTGGCTTGTGATGCCATTTGGGCTTTGTACTTCTATACTGGCATTCATGTGAGTCATGAATGATATTTTTAGGCCTTTCCTTGATGATTTTGTGATTGTATATTTAAATGACATACTTGTTTTTAGTATGACTTGGGATGAACATGTAACACATTTAAAGAGAGTATTGGATGTTCCGAAAAAGGAAAAGTTGTATGAAAAATTTCCAAAGTGTGACTTTGGAAAAACATCATTTGCTTACTTGGGTCATATTGTTGGAGGTGGTCAACTAAAGATAGACCCCTCCAAAGTTGAAGTCATTGTAAATTGGCCTAAGCTAACATCAGCTATTGAGGTTAGAAGTTTCTTAGGGGCAGTTCATTACTAGAGAAAGTTCATTGAAAACTTCTCCTACATTGCTTCACCTTTGCATGCCTTAACCAATGTGAAACAAACCTTCCAATGGGGAGAAAAATAACAAAATGTCTTTGACACATTGAAGAGAAAAGTCATCACTGCACCTGCTCTAGAACTACCTGACCTACAAAAACCATTTGAAATTGAGACTGATGCCAATGCCTATGCCATGGGAGTTGTCTTGATGCAACAACGTAAGCCCGTTTTCTTTCATTCTGAAACTTTTTCTAAGATTGTGTGTAACTACCATATATATGACAAAGAACTATATGCATTGGTACAAAGAGTGAAAAAATGGAAACACTACTTAATGGGAAAGGAAACAATCATACACATTGATCATCAATTATTACCATATCTCCAGTCACAAACCAAATTGCAACAATCAAGACACTACAGGTGGATGAGATTCTTACAACAATTACATTTCAGATACAAGAAGGGAAAATGTAACAAAGTTGTGGACATGCTTTCTAGACCTCCTATTTCTGCATCCATTGTTTTGAAGAATGCTTCTTTATCTCATGATATTTATATTTAACAATATTCTAGTGATAATATTTCAAGGATGTATATGAGAGGCTAACCCATGGCTCGCAAGTGGAGAATTTTTATGTGCAGGATAAACTACTCTACCATATGGGAAAGATTTGTATTCCAGTCAATGAAAGAATGCATGTAATCAGGGAAGCACATACTTCCCTTGTAACTAGGCACTTTGGGGTAGGTAAGACTATGGAATATTTTCAAAGGTTTTATTATTGGCCTCGAATGAAAGATATTGTAACCAAATATGTAAAGGGGTGTATGTTGTGCTCAACTTGTAATCTCACTAATAGAAAATTGGGGCTATACACACTACTTATTATTCCTTCTCATCCTTGGGAAATTATTTCCAGGGATTTTGTAGGGGGCTTTCCTTTGTCAAAGAGGGGTCATGACTACTTGTATGTAGTAGCAGATAGGTTTAGTAAAATGTGTTTTTTGATGCCATGTAAAAAGAAGATCACTGCTGAGCAGACTGCTTCTATTTTCTTTCTGCATGTATGGGTCCACTTTGGACTTCCCACATCCATTATCTCGGATCGAGACACTCGATTCCTTTGAGAGTTTTGGACAAGCTTGTGGAGAATTATGGACACAAAGTTGAAGAGAAGTACTACTTTCTAGGGATGATTTTAGGGTGACTTGAAGTCGCGATTAGTAGGATTCACCAAGGTTTCTACATTTTAAAATAAATTTCCATCCACATACCGATGGTCATACAGAGGTTGTAAACAAAACCATGGTTCATTTTCTTTGAGGCTACTGCAACAAACACCCCAAGTTGTGGGATGATCAAATATTGTATGTGCATCATGCATATAATCGAGCCTTGCAATCTTCCACTAAAATTTCTCCATTCGAGACATGTTTTTGTTATTTACTTAAGGCTCCTTTGGACTTGATTTTTGTCAAAGATGTCGATTCAAGTGAACAAAGAGAAGAAGACAGAACCAACAAGATCATTTAGAGGATTCAATAGGTACACCAGGAAATCTAGGAACAACTAGAAAAGAGTCAGGCACAATACAAAGATCTCCATGACAATCACACATTTGATCATCAATTTCAAGTAGGAGATCAAGTGTGGCTACAAATCAGTAAGGATAGGTTTAATGGAGAAGGCAAGAAGCTCAACCCATCAAATATGGACCCTTCCCCATCTTGGATAAAATTGGCACAAATACCTTTCGCCTTGATTTACCACTGTACATGTAGATATAATCCATTGTAAATGTGGAGAAACTAAAACTTTATGACCCTCCAATGATCAAGGATCAACAGGAAATTGTTTCAATGCCATCAATGGATGCGTTTTCTCCTAACTACTTGGACGAGTTAAAGGAATATATCATCCTAGATAGAAGGAATAGAACTTCACGCAGGGGTGATGTAGAATATCATTGAGTGGGCATGAAGGGCACACATCCAAGTAAAGCATGGTGGATCGAGAAAGAGATAGTGAGGGAGAAATTCCCTCACCTATCAGTTGACTGATGAGGCTTTTGGAGGCCCAAAAGCTTCTTAGTGGGAAAGAATGATCCAGGAGGATCCAAAAGGAAAAAAAATCAAATTCCTCAAATCTCATAAAAAACAATGCCATGTCGAAGTGCTCGTCAAAATCTTTCCAATGGTGCAAATGACACCTCAAATGGAGTCTGAACAAAAAAGTTATGGCCAGTCAAGGTTGTAAGTCAACCCTATTCAAAGTCAATGATGATGTCATCATATGTACAGGTGAGGTCAGAAGTCCGTACCAGGGTGATGTCAATAGGATGATGTGGCAACACGAGGATCTACCACATGTCATGCATTTTTGGCATTTATGGTTGCCAATTGGACCAGTAAAAAGTTCCACATGGCACCCTAGGAAACACTACGTGGCACCAGCCAGAGCCACCACATGGTATACACACAGTTCGACAAGTGGAAGTTGGTGAATTGGCAGTAGAATGACTAGACATTTATGTGGACCAATGATTGGGTGTCGAGTGACACCCCCATAGGACGCCACTGGCATCCCCATAACATGCCACATATTCCCCCTCCATGGGCTGGTAGGTACGATCCCACAAATCTTGGGCTAATCAGGATTAAGGTCTAATATTATATTAAGGGTTGATTATGGGTTAAATATAGTTATGGTTATAACCATAACCATAACCATAACCATAAACCAATGAAATTGTGATTGAGTGTTAAGCCAACGGATAACAATATGCCAAAATCCAAAGATTTGGCAGAAGCTCCATACTTGGAAATGGATATATTGTGAGGTATTAATATAGTTTGGTGGTAGCACTTATTGTGCGGCATTCGTGCACTAGTCTTGTCACATTTCGACTGGATTTATGGGAAACCACAACTATATATATAT
>CBVK0101926485.1:0-11225 GCA_900067695.1 Picea abies
TTCAAGCGACCCCCATAATATGTGCAATCTCTACACCAAGACCAACAAAGTAGGGTGAGTAACTCTGCCAGTCTCAATGTGACCTCAGGTTTTACCCTTGTGTGAGAGGGGCTTCCTAGGACAAGATGTTGCCAATGGTTTTGAACACTCCCTATCAAAAGATACTATTGTGTGTTTTATTGTTTGGAGAGTGAGCCTCACAACCTATTCAAAAGTGCTAGCCTAGCTAATGTTGGTGTAAAAGAGCCCTAAAAAATAAAAGTAACTAGATAAATTTTACAATTACGCAGTGTTTTTATGGGTTGTTTTTAACGCAAAAGGAAGATGGAAATGAAACTAATGTTGTTGAGACCTTGACCCAATAAGGTTCAAATAGAAATGAATAATTCAATTTTTTTTTCAATGAATTCTATCTACAACAGGGAGAAGGTATTTTTCTAGAACAAAACAAGCTACAAAATGCACTTTTCTTTCTTCAACACAATTACAAACAACCACAAAAGTGAAATTTCTTGATTTTCTCTTCGTTATTTGAATGTAAAATCTTTCTTATACATTATTACTGAACAATAAATAAATGACTTTAAATTTTCCTTTCAAAAACCACAACAGGAATGTAAGGAAGAAAGGACAAGTAATCAACGAAAATCGATACACTCAACAAGCACCCAAATCAAACTTTCATTGTAAATAAAAATATCAATGACAAGAAAATATTTCGCCAAATGCAAATGAACGAAAATTCTCCAGTCGACAAGTAATCCAAAAAGTAATCAATATAAAACTCTTAAATCCAATCAACAGACCTTTAATCAAACAAGCACTCAGATGCAAAATCGAAGATTATAACCTTGTCGATAAAGATCAAAAGCAAAACTGGAAAAAGATTAAGAGAGGTATTCGACCACTGAACACCGATCAAGAACAAGCTCAATACTTCAGGAATCAGTCTTAACATTGGCATGAAAGATCCCTCCCAGTTAATGGAAAAAAAATTGGAGATCAATAACTGACAAGACCCAAGCCAAAAACTTTCAAAATGCCGCTGCCACCCAACTATGGATTACAGTGCGGAAATGGTAGGAACAAGCATGATGTGGAAATTTCGTGATGGAATGAACTGACAGGGTGCATAAATGGATGATTTCCGTGGGTTGTATATGGGTTACAATGTGGAATTCTTTTACAAACCAATTTTTTTTTGAAAAAGGACAAAGGGTCTGAGGAAATTTTTAGATCCAGTGAATCTAATTGGATCTCCCATAGACTCAGAGACTGAAACAGAATGAAAAAGACAGGATAAAAACAAATGGCCAACAAAAGTCACAATTAAGTTGTATCCCTAGTGGAGTCACCAATTTTGTTATTGGGTAAATCGGTGAATGCGGACATAAACTAATCCCCCTAGATCCACCTGGATCTAGAACAAAACAAGATGGAACATAACACTTCCTCTAAGTTGTAATCATTGAGTTTACTATCAAAGAAGGAATAGATAACATACCTTATAGATTGCTTCCTTATATCTTTGTTGATCCTGCTTCACTCTAGCGTTCCTGTGAGATTAGATCTATAATGGCACGAATCAACCAATGTGAAAGAAATGATAGTAAAATTCAATGGTAACCTAAACATGTGATCAAGGAGTCATGTAATAAAACACTAATGATTTTATAGGAAAGGGACATGCCATCGTATTATATTAATGAAAAGTAGAAGATACAACTAAGTGCCTTGATGTCGTAAATCCCCTTTTAGTGGCCCTTTGTTCCAACACACACATACATTTGCTTCGACATTTGCATGAAGATTTCCTACAAAATCTTGATGGACAAATGGAGTCCTCAAGCATCACTTGAAATAGGATTCTTCACACATTCTTCAGCCTATGCTTCTGTCAATTCTCTATGTTTCCTTGTGCTTGTACCTCTAACCTTTTCCCTGAGAAGCCTATCATTATATAGGAGAAGCCAAAGTGGTTGAAGATATGAGGATGATCCCAACAAATCAGAGAAGTCAGTAGGATCATAACCATACGAACACCACTTCATATTTCCAGAAGATTCCACTTCTAGAAGCTCCTAGAACTTTTTTCCTCTTTTAGTTTTAAAGCATCACCGTGACCTGCCTATATAGCAGCTTGTAGAACCTTCGCGGGCTAGATATAATGTAACCTACAAAAACCAATTATTTCCGCACTGTGTAAAGTACTCAGCTCGCAGAGGCCTTTCAAAAGTGCAGTTTGTAAGGGTAGAAAGAGGTTTCTTTTCTCAGGCAAAAGATCATGTTGGTACCCTGAACACATGTTTGTGTATTCATCATCAGAGTAACCAAAATAATGTGTAACAAAAAGTCATAAACATGAACCGCAAAGGATATGGAGAAGGAAGCATGATCAATTCGACACTAAAGAATGCTTGCTTTCTCTATAATCTCAACACAAGAAAAATGGGTGGAATGTTGATAGTGGTTGTTCAAAGCATATGACAGGTGACAAGAACATGTTTCTAACTATGAATAAGGAATGATATGGATCAATTTCATTTGGCAATAAAAACTCAACCAAAATTATAGGAAGAGACACAATTAAGATTGGAAACAAAGATGCCAAAGAAGAAAATGTTCTATTGGTTGAAGATACGAAGCACAATCTACTAAGTGTAAGTCATGTGATCAAGGAAACAAACTTTTGTTTGACTTAGAAAAATGTGAGATAAGGAAAGAAGGATCAAGAAAGTTGGTGGCTACAACTATAAGAACCCTAAACAACATATATGTCCTGAATGAAATTGGAAAGGGAAAACGTTGCTTAGGAAAGGAAAATGAAAGTTGGCTCTAGCAAAGAAGAATGGGTCAGATGAGATTTGATAGTCTTTTCAAAATCAACAGAAAGGAAGTATTAAAAAAAATTCCTGAGATTTCAAAGCCAACAAATAATATATGTAAGCATTCTCTATAGGGAAAACAAACCAGGAGAAAGATAAAATAAAAAGAGTACTCAACAATAAAGCCATTAGAAATTATACATACCGACCTATGTGGACGAATGAGAACAAATGGATTAAATGGTGAACAATACTTTATGCTACTAGTTGATGACTACAAAAGAATGACTGTAGTTTTCTTTCTCAAGAAAAAGTCAGAGGCATTCGAACACTTCAGGATATACAAAGAGATGGTTGAAATTGAGACAGACTTGAAAATCAAATGTTTGAGATCAGTCAATGGTGGAGAGTTTACATCAAATGAATTAATGGATTTTTGTGGCAAACATGGAAAAAAAAGGAAATTCTCAGTAGCCAGGATACCTCAACAAAATGGAGTCGTTGAAAGGAAGAATGGAACAATACAAGAAATGGCCAGAACTATGTTGAAAGAATGCAAGTTGGGTGACATATTTTGGGCACACACAATGCATACAATAGTTCATATCCTAAATAGAGGAATGCTCAGAAGTAACAATGATAATACTCCCTATGAGTTATGGAAAGGAAGACCGGAAAATGTGAATCATTTTAGAGTATTTGGAAGAAAATGATATATCAAAAGAAAACATGGTGGGATTGGAAAATTTTACTCCCGAGTTGATAAGGGCATGCTGGTTGGGTCATCAAGAAAAATAAAAACATATAAGTGATTCAATCTAAGACTCAACGAAATAGTGGAAAGTATCAATGTAACGATTGATGAGACAAATGGACGAAAGATCAAAGAAGGACACAAATATTCAGAAGAGTATGATGACGAAGAAAATTTGAAAGAAGAAGAAGCAAAAGAAGAAGAAAAGTAGCCAAAAGCAGAGCAAGATGAAGATGAGAAGTAGGATCTTTAGATACCTCCTAGGACACCTAGCCAATGAGTGAAAAAAAAATATCCACCATAACAAATTATTGGGAATAAAGATGTAGGAGTTGAAACCCGAAGAAGAATACGTTCACCAGAACAAAGGCACCTAACATTGTTATCCAGAGTTGAACGAGGCAGTTTTGAAGAAGAGTTGGATCAAATAGAGAAGAATGAAACATGGGAACTGGTCCCAAGGCCAAAGGACAAGAATGTGATTGGTACAAAGTGAGTATTTAGAAACAAACTGAAAAAAGGATGGATAGGTAACCAGAAACAAAGCAAGGATGGACAGGTGTCTACAACAACAAGGATTCAGGAGGGGAAATGCAAATATAAATCTCTACATAAAAGTGGATTGAGACAATATATTGATAATTGAGGTTTATGTAGATGACATTATATTTGGAAGCGATGATGACAGGATGAGTTATAAGTTTTCCAAAGGCACACAAAATGAGTTTGAAATTTCTTTTCTTGGTGAGTTGACCTTATTTTTGGGATTACAGATATGTCAGTGTGATAAAGGTATTTTCATCTCCCAGACCAAGTATATCAGATAGATACTAAAGAATTTTGGAATGGAAGATTGCAAACCCATAAGTACTCCTATGCACACCAGTTGCAAGTTGAGCAAGGATGATAAATCTAAGGATGGATATCAAAGACTGTACAGATCAATGATCAATAGCTTACTTTATGTGAAAACTTCAAGGCTGCATGTGATGCAAGTAATTGTTTCCATGCCATCAATGTTGCCATCAGTGTTGCCATCAATGCCAAAGGGGGATATTGTTGAAAGATTGGTTTCCATTGATGTCAACCCTTGAAGAAGTATGTAAGCCCTAAAGGTATGGTTATGGAACCCAAATTTGTTTGAGGAATTTGAATGTGAATGAAAATGTAAATGCAGGTAACATACTCATGGATGGATAGTTCTCATCATGCTATTTCCATTGGTAGGTGGTTCCTCACGGTTGAGCAGTTATGGTATCATGAAGTTGGAAGCCTTGA
The DNA here is from genome assembly GCA_900067695.1 of Picea abies. Taxonomy (NCBI): domain Eukaryota; kingdom Viridiplantae; phylum Streptophyta; class Pinopsida; order Pinales; family Pinaceae; genus Picea; species Picea abies. The sequence continues at coordinate 4,858 of CBVK0101926485.1, forward strand.
AGAATGGTTAAGAATCCCTAAAAAATTACAAAGTCATTAATTAATGGAAAAGTGGCTGTAACAAGAAAGTACAGGTTGACCTAAAATTAGGAAAAAGGGTAAAATAGCTATGACCCTAAAATGAGGAAAAAGGGTAAAACAATTATGACCCTAAGATTAGGAAAAAGGGTAAAATAGTTATGACCCTAAAATTAAAAAAAAGGTAAAATAGTTATGACCCTAAAATTAGGAAAAAGGGTAAAACAATTGTTACCCTAAAATTAAGAAAAAAGGGTAAAATAATTAAAGGGTAAAATAGTTGTAACAAGAAATTAATTAAGGGTAAAGTGGTTACAACAAGAAACTAATTAAGGGTAAAGTGGCTGAAAAGTAGTTACATGGAAGAGTATAAATACACATCAAGAGTCTCTCATTCATACTAAAATTAAGAAAAAGGGTAAAATAGTTATGACCCTAAAATGAGGAAAAGGGTAAAATAGTGATGACCCTAAAATTAGGAAAAAGGGTAAAATAGTTATGACCCTGAAATTAAAAAAAAAAAGTAAAATAGCTGTGACCCTAAAATTAGGAAAAAGGGTAAGACAATTATTACCCTAAAATTAGGAAAAATGGTAAAACAGTTAAAGGGTAAAATAGTTGTAACAAGAAATTAATTAAGGGTAAAGTGGTTACAACAAAAAACTAATTAACGGTAAAGTGGTTGAAAATTAGTTACATGGAAGAGTATAAATACACATCAAGAGTCTCTCATTCATATATACAAGTTCATTGAATATATATCTAGTGAACACTTGATCTATTGGTGAATCTGAGGTAGCAAGGATGAGGTAAAGTAAAGGGGATTCTTTTTTCAGGTTGGTCTGAGATATGATGTAGTAAGGTCACTATAGGATTAACGGAATAGATGATTTTAGGGGCCAAATTTCACAAATGAGCTAATTTTCCATGGTTTTTCCCAAAAAAACGATTCGTCAATTTCCATTGTTTCTAAAAATAATTCGCCCAAATTCCATAGAATAATTTGTTTTTACCTTAAAAATAGGCAAAATTTTATAGAAACTATATAATATCCTTATAAATTTGAATATTTTTACCAAACAATTGCCAAATATTTTACATTTTGCATATTAAGGACTAGTAAGATTAGCCCAAGTTTTTACATTTTAATATAAATTTCCATCCTTAAAATCATCCTTGATTAAAGGTATGTTTGTATGCATATTTTGAGGTTATGTCTTGGTGATGTTGGGTTCTTGGTTGAGAGATGTTCTTGGTGATCCATGTGAGTGGATATGGTTTCATTGATGTTGAGTATTAGTGACAGTGACAGGTTGATGAGATAATGGTAGTGATTGTGGTAGTGATAGTTTGGTGTACATTTATATTTAAGGGCGGTAGAATGGGGAAAAAAAAGGGGGTTGTAGCCTCCTTCTAGTTGGTGCCAAAGAACACAGGGAGGATCTTCCTTCAGGTCAAAGCCTGAAAATTAGGGGGTTGTAGCCTCCTTCAGGTTGGAGCTAGAGAATTTAGGGAGTTATAGCTTCCTCCAGGTTGGAGCCTATAAATAGGGGGTTGGAGCCTCCTTCTAGTTGTAGCTAGAGAATTGGGAAGTTGGTACTTCCAATGAATATATTATTTTTATATATAAGAAAAAAATTCTGTGGTTTTCTCCCATTTGGGTTTCCATGTAAATTCTAGTGTACTGTGTATATGTGGTTGTTTATTGTGCACTGCTAATTTATATTTCTCATGATACATTGATATTATACTGCTAATGATATTAATGATTACATATTGTGGTTAAAATTAATAAAAGTTCTCATATTGATTCACCTCCCCTTCTCAGTATTCCAACAAAGAAATTGTCCATCAAATATCACATTGTATTAATGTACAATAATAATACATCATGTTGTTACATCAAGACAGTACATGAGGGCTTGTTATAGAGAATTGTGATTCTCATCTAGTATAGCTAATTGACACAACCATATCCATAAATATATCCACAATATCTCCATGAATATCTCCGTAAATCTCTTAGTTGATTCTAGTGCGATCTCCATCCCTAACTTCTCTCATTGTCCTCATCTTTTATCATATGTAGACTTCTAGAATAAGTCTATTTTCAATAATATAATGATTATATCATAAGTATGAATTATTCCTTCATACTCCACCTTAATTACTACTTGTGATTCAATCTAGAAGTCTTGAGTTGTCTTCATCTTTAGTCTTCTTCATCTGCATCATATTTTGTCTTCTTCATTTGCATATGTTTCTTCAATTGTCGTTGTCTTCCTATATTAACATGAGTTGCATATTTATTTGATAATTATGGATTTTGAGTCAATCATCTAAATTGCATCATATTCGTATCAAGGATTTCTTTAGCTTAACCTTGACCTTCCCATGGGTTTTCTATGGGTTACCCTTCAACCATTACATTATACCTAGGGTTTTCCTTGGCTCACCTTTAACCATTACATTATACCTAGGGTTTTCCTTGGCTCACCTTTAACCATTACAAACTTGAATTGTTTCATGTTACCACGAACCATTCATTACATTAATTGGTTTCAACTAACCAAAAACCTACATCTATCATTACAAAGTGGTTTTTGGTTTACTAATAACTAGTACAAGAATACTTATGATTCATTTGACTCAAAACAATGAGTCAATAAACTGAAAACTCTTCCTGAACATGTTTAATTGAATTTTGGAGGACTAACTAACTCATGAACTTTCTATGAGAGATATTGTTGTACATTTGAAGACTTGACCCTGTAAAATATTTTCAACATAAAAACAACATTCTTCCCTTTAGGGACATCTATCCAACCACATTGTACATATATGTGGGGATTTTATATTTCTCTATTCCAACACTTATGATGATTGTGATTTTTAAGAACAAAAATACTACAGGGATGTAAGTTCCAACATTTTTCCTTTGCATGCCTTGTTCTGCCACAATGACTGCAACATTGTTCCTACTTCTGCACTTGATTTATTGTTGTGGATTTTTCCCCTAGTTTGTTGCTACTACTGCTACTTGGAGGTGATTTATTGTCAATGTTTCCCCTTTCACAAGCTTAATAGTTTCATTGCTTATTTGACCTTCATAACCAAGGCCTACATTTCTTGGTCTTACACATATTTGTATGTGCTTCTATATACCTTGACCAATATTACCTAAACCTTTGCCTTCAAAACCCATTTTATTCATAAGTTTTGAACCAATACCTTATGTGTGTTTTTCAAAGTAACCTATTTCAACATCTTCACTAAGAGATTCATCTGTTTACCATTTTATAAATAAGTTTTGAACCAATACCTTATGTGTGTTTTTCAAAGTAACCTATTTCAACATCTTCACTAAGAGATTCATCTCTATAAAGATCATTAGGATCATCATTTGGAGACTCAAAACAAGAGAGAGACATATGTACATCAACATTATTATTATCAATCAAATAACAAGTATCACAAGAACTATCAATCTTCTAAATCAGGTCACTTGTATCACATATTGCATCACACTTCTCTTGTTTTAACTGTTTTACTTCACTTTCGAGTGCTAACAACACATTTTTCATTGCCAATAATGCTTGTTGCAATGATTCTACCAATTTATCCTTTTGATCTTGAATTTTGAAAATATCATCCACAAATTGATCTAGTGATTTCAACTTTTCTTCTAATGTGTTGATGCATTGTGTAGAAAAACTAACAAATTCATGATAAATTTCATTATCTTGTGATTTGAATTATGGAAGTTTGTCAAGTATGAAATTATTTTGTTTCTATAACTTGTTTGTTTCTTGCAAAACATCATCAAGATATTGTTTTAATAGTTTAATTTCTTGATTAGTTGTTTGAATTCTTTTTCCTCCTTTTTCCATTTTTTAAAATGTTAATGATTCACACTCGCTTGCCGAAGAATAAAGACAATAATCAAAGGGTGTCTTGTACTACCAATCATGCACTCATCTTTCAAATACACAATAATAAAGATGTCAAGTAACACTGATCATGCACCTTTAGTTTTGATCATTATTTAACTTGGGTCTCAATTTCAACTTTAACTTTGACCTTGACTCAACTTGTCAACCTCCTCAAATTTAATATTTTAACTCCATACACTTACTTAACTTACATGAATAAACCTTTGGAATCATTTAATATAAAAACTTTTACATTTTAAATAACTTAAACCCCCTTCCTTTGAACCAAAATATCGTTAAAGAGTCTTTACAACATTTTTATTGCATACCTAACACCTTTCCACTCTCTTGAAATTAACTTGCATGACTTAAAATATAATATTTTATAATAAAATATTATAATTCCACTTTACATCATTTATCCCATTGAAAGCCATCACGTTTGTATGAACAATTTAATTTGTGGCACTTTTTCATGTTCACTTTTCCAAATATTAAAGAAAAAAAATACTCCCCCTTTTCAACATTGTGCTCCATTGGGTGTTTCATGTCACTCCTTTTAAAAAGGTTGATTTATGGCAAGCAACTCCCTTCTTTCTCCACCGGAACCATAATATACGATATTTATAAAGATCACGGTATTTATGAAGATTAATGTGGACAAATTATGGGGAAGAAGGAAATGCAGGCATATCTATTATTCCAAAGGCCAAATCAAGATTCTACGTACTTGGAGCCTTTCATTTTCTATCTCCTACACCACAAGAATGGTGCTACCGAATTCGATCCATTTTTCACACCATAACATAACTGATCAGTTGAATAAAACGACCAGCGGGAAGCAAAAATACCTGCATCCAGACTCTCACTCAACATTCACAACGAATTACATTCCAAGGAAATTCTTCGTAACCAATCGACTTCATATGTCCGGCTTTGTCGGTGCACAAGTGAATGTTGATAGTGCAATTTGATATCTTACAGCAAAATCTTAAAGAGCAAAAAACATGCATTTGAATTTGAACGTCATTCAACAAACTTGGTTGAAATCACACTTTTTTCAAATCCACTCTTTAGTAACCCTATGCTCTGATATCAAATGTTGGTTTTTTGAGCAGCACACAAACAAACATACACACAAAAACTTCACATAAGAAGAGAAAATATCCATCAAAGATCACATTGGATCAATGTACAATATTAATACATCATTTTCTGACATCAATACAATACATGAGGCCTCGTTATATAGAATTGAGGTGCTAATCCAATATAGCTAATTGGTACAACTATCTCCATAATTATCTAAACAATATCTCTATGAATATGTTCATAAATCTCTCAATTGATTCTATGTGATCTCCATCCCTAAATTTTCTCATTGTCCTCATCTTTGATCATACGTAGACTTCTAGATCAAGTCTACTTTCAATAATATAATGATTATATCACAAGTAAGAATTATTACTTCAATTTTCAATAGTAGGTGCACCACTCCATGCCATAACAACTAGTGGTAAGAGTTTCTGGTGGGAGAAGAATAAAAAGAATGATTTAAATGATATGAAAAGAAAGATTAGTCAAGCACCGATTCTTGCATTACCAATCTTGCAAAAGCCTTTTGAAGTGGAGATATATGCAAGTGGGTATGCCATGGAAATAGTTTTGATGCAAGGAGGAAGGTATGTACGCTATCATTTTGAAGTATTTCATGGGGCAGTTCTAAACTACCCTACCTATGACAAGGACTTCTATGCCTTGGTTCAAGTTGTCAAGAAGTGGAAGCACTATATCATGTGAAATGATATCCTCATACACACATATCACTAGTCTCTATATTATTTACAGGCCTAGAGTAAGCTACAACAAAACAAATATTACAAGTGGATGGGGTTTTAACAACAATTTTATCTAGTCATCAAGTAAAATAAGGGCACCACAAACATGTTGGCAAACATTCTTTAAAGGCCATCCACATCCAAGATTACAGATTTGGGAACTCAGATGCACATGGACCCTTTTATCCATGTTGCATACAAAGAGGCATGCACAAAATATGAGGACTTCAAGAAGGTGTTTTAGCAGCTACAGGTCCAAATTCATATAGAATAAGGTGACAACAAGACAGACTATGATTTCCAGAATGAGTTACTCTACAAGCTCTACAAGCTTTGTGTCCCTAAAGGTGAACAAATGTTGTTTATCAAGGAGGCTAACACCTCCAAAGTTGCAGGAAATTCTAGTGTTGGGAATACAATTGCCAACTTACATAGGTATGTGTACTAGCCTATAATGCAATAAGATGTAGTAGATTATATTGTAGGATGTATACTTTGTTGTACCAACTAGCCCTGTAACAGGAAGCACGGTATATACCATCCCTTACCTATACCCAATTGACCTTGGGAAATCATTTCC
>CBVK0101926529.1:0-12050 GCA_900067695.1 Picea abies
AACTTAAGTATAATTCATTTTTCCTAGATCCAAACTTCAATTTAAAAAAAGTAATTATGTGGAATTGATTAATTAATCCTTTTAATTCTTAATGAAGGTCAAGGTTAGACAAAAAACTATTGAATACTAAGACAAATGAATTAAAATAGTGTTTTTGTAAGACTCTCCCTCTCTAGGATCTCGGTATATCACTTGATCATACAAATCATGTATTGCACCATGCTCTTCGATGATGCTCCTATGCCTCGGCCCAAATTTTTGAGTGTATGCGAAATCATTACTTTAACCATGTCTTTGTCCCCGAATTAAGATCAAGGGTTCATGGTAGGCCATAAGGGTTACATGATTCATTCTGTTTCGAATCCTCCTATCCTTTTTTTTACGGGATGTAATCAAGGTTTCACATGTTGGATGGTTTTAGGACGTCCTTATCTCCTCCAGTTTTCAATTTTCATCAAGAATGTCAGTCTAACTTCACTCGCTACTTATGGGTTTGGTTTGTTTCATCTGCAATGTTCTTACCCTCACAAAACCCACATGTTCATTTGTTGGTCTGCCTTAGCTATTAACCCTTCCAAGGAACTTATGGCCCCTCTTATGAGAATAGAGCCAAATGGGTTGCAGACATTACTAAGTTATGATGACGTGACTAATATTCTCTCCAAGGTTGGGTGGTTAGTGTTTTATACAGTCATTTGAGGGATTTAACATCGAAGTGGCTAGGGAATTCATGAAAAAATTTGATGGTACCAAGGCTAAGGTTGGGGATATTCAGTTGCAGGTTGATGAGGAATTTATTGCTCGGGCCACAGGTCTCCCTCAGTTAGGGGATAAATGGTTCAAAACATTTTGTGGCAGTCTCTTTTGGAATCAAAATGTTTGCAATACCACATTAAGGGTATGCCAATAGAACTCTTCCATAACAGGTGGCACAGTACCATGTCGATAATTAAATAATTTGTTACATGTGAAGGATGCTATGACCTTGTTTTATATTTCCACATTCGATTACTCATGACCTTTCGAGGGTTTCATTTAAACCTATCCTTTTATCTACAGAGGAGCCTTCAAAAAATGTCTAAATTTTACCAGAGGATGAGTCAAGACCCTGAGACAAGTCTATTTCATCATGGTCTCATTCGTACCTTAGTTTAATATCACCTTACCAATACAGGGGACAACTGGGAAAACTTTATGCAAAGAAATAAGTTCTTTCCCCATCATATTGACCCTATCATTGATTTAACTCGCATCACTGAGGAATCCAACTCTCCTCGGACACTAACTCAAGAGATTCATATTGAAGTCTGAATTGATGATGATTCCCTTATGTCTCTCGATGGCCAAGTAGACTTAATGCCTGTACCAAGGGTTACACGAAATAGAAAAGGGTTTGTACCCAAACATTCACTATAACCAATCCTCAGTTAGTTAAAGAACCAATCGTTGGGTTATGTTGATCAACAGACACAACCCATGTGTCCAAAGGTTGACCAAAAAACCAAGGAACAAGGTAAATGAACCATACAGTTTCAGGATATCAATGGAATTGATTTTAAGAATAAAAGGGCATGTCACATTTTGTCCATAATGATTAGAAACAAACACAAACAAAGGGAGAGCCCAATACAAACGATAACAGTAGAGGATGAGGATTCCTACAAACACAAAAATGAATATTGTGAAGAGGACACTCACACTCAATATGACTTTGTTTCAAATCTACCTCCCTTTCTTCAAAATCGTGAAGGGTTCTCAGCCATTCATGTTGATTTAAAAGTGAAAATTGTTCAAGAGAAGCCCTCGGACACAAATCAACAACAATCGATCCCAAATTTGGAACCTGAGTGTTGTTGGCCTAGCATGGGCTCAAATGTATTATGCAGGTGTCCCATATTTACAAATGCACCTCAACTAGGTAATAAGACAAAATAGAGAACTGGACAAGGATAACCAAAAATTAAAAAATGAAACACGACAGAGCATGTCTCGAGCAAGTAAAAAGCCCATAAATTCTAGGGATATTGTCATTAAGAAATCCACGAATGTCGATATCACTATTGGATCATAACTACACACATCTTCAGTTTCAAATGCTTAATTCGGGTAACGATATTTATGGCTTCGGTTCAGTTGAATTTGTTTTGATTTGATACTAGTTGGTTTTTATTATGATTGTTTTTAGACCAGCTATAGAATCATAGATTCTGTAGCTAGTCTTAGTTAAGTTTGATATGATTTCTAAATAATTTTTATTTTTATTTTAGGTCTCTAAATGAACAGAAGGATTCCATCTACATTGTCAAGTTGTTAGAAATTGTGGAGTGTTTTGTTTATTTTGATTAGTAATAGAACCAAGTTCAAAATAGATGGTGATATTTTGGTTCTCAGAACAGACTTTTGATAAGTTGTTACAAATGTTTTTATTGTAAACTCAGATTAGGATTTGATATTCAAACTTCTCTAATTTTAAAAGATTTACCTCAATCCCGTGGATATGAGAGTCAATTCCCATTTTGTTTAAATACTCATTAGTTTTTTTATTGAAAAACATGGTGAAAATTTTGGGATAATGGACAAGTGAATATTAGAAGAACGTGTTGTTCTAGATTGTCTCGGGTTTTATTCCTGTGAGGGAATTTTGTTGTGTTTTTCAATATAATATCTTTCATGGAATGATATGTTTCATTTTTCTTCTTTCAATAGTATGGTGTTGATTAAACTTAGCTTTTGTCTAGTTTATCCATGCATTAATATCACTAGGATTTATATTCACTTAGTTTAACTTTAAATTCAATAGTTTAGTGTCCCAATAATTAAAGTTATTTATGATGTAAATCAATTTATCACATATGTTATAGCATATCAAGTTTGCTTGTATGATATATTCATACAATGATTTATACTATCAATGTTATTTTTTTCCTTTAAGAAGAATAATTATATTTCTTCATAGAGAATAAAATCTTATTAGTTGTTCTTTTTGTACCTGCACTAAAATCTCCATACTCTGTTGGAATTATTTTCTTCAGATGTTTTTTTATTTTTCAATTCCACAGCTGTTTGCTATAATTTTTACTCAACAAACAGATTGTTGGAAGATATCTCACACAGGAAGACACAACCAATTGACTTCTTTCACTCCAGGCTTGGATAGGTTAGTGAATTTGTTTCTTTGATTTAATTTAATGAATGTGAATCATAATTCTTATCATTTAGTCTAAATGCTTTGTTCATTATACTTAAAATTATTATCATGATTTACATTCCTATCGATGATTAGGTTAATCTTTGATTTAGTTGTTAGTTAATGTATTTTAGAATTAATATGGTATATTCAGATTCCTCAAATTATAATTTTGCCTGAGATTTGGTTCTCTTTTACAATCTTAGTTTTACAAGGTTTCTCGCAAATCTTGTACCTATTTATTTTGTATATAAAATGTGTGAACAATAAATGTATATAGTAGGTCTTTATTAATGAATAGTTATTTATTTTTCTTTCGTAGCTTAGATTAGATCCCTTTATCAGCTAACGAAGTCATCAAACCCGTCAACGTGAGTTACCCCAAACAACTTAGGTTAACTTAGACAACCTCGAACCAGACTCTCCCTTCCATTTGATGAGTGTTCATATATGCTTGTCAACAAATTGCACTAGAGGGAGGGCCTACTAGATATTAATGGCACGTGGAGGTCGAAAAACACCTCCAAAAAATCGCTCTCCAGTTATAACTCGTAGTCGATCAGACTCCACTATTGCATATAACACAGCCACTACATCTGAGACTGAGCTTGTTATTCCACTCGACCAACATTCTCCATCCGTTCCTGTCGAACCTACAACACCTCTTCCTCAAATACCAGACTTACAGGAGATACTCCATAAATCCCACCAATCATTAATAAGGACTCATGATACTTTGGCAAGACTCAGGGAGCTGGGTGATCAATTGTATTAACCTCTTAATTTTTTCAATCAACAAGAAGATCATCTTGTCACTGGTACAAAAAATTACAGGCTGCACAACATCTTGAATAATCAATAGGAAACCGATATTACAGCTGGAATTATTAATCATGTGTATCAAGATCAGCTAGAAACAGGGGTACCACAATCACCCAACATCGAAATGCTTATTCTAGGTGATGGGGGATCTAGTCTGCCTCCTTCACCACCCGACCCTTCTCTACCTCCATTAGGAGGAGAATCCTCTGATGAAGAAAGTTCATCTTCTGAACAATCTCAAACTTCAAATAATTCACAAACTTCAACCCAAATGACTAACCAAAATAATCCTGCCAAGCCTTGGCTTGACCAAGATGTTGTTGTTGTACCAGGACCAAAACATCCTTTACCTAAGCATCCTGAAAAATGGTTATCTAAGTTTCACCCCGATTCCAAGCAGTCAACTGAAGATCATATAAAAAAAAAATGTTGGTTGTTAGGCTTAGAAATATAGAACATGAAGATGTCGCGTGCATGATTTTTCCCTACACCATCGAGGGAAATGCCTCCACATGGTACTTCACGCAACAACCTCAAACTATAATTTCCTGGGATAGATTTGAAACCATTTTTTTTAGAAAAGTTTGGAGATGACAAATCCCCTGAAGTTTTAGTCATGGAGCTATCTAGTATGAAGATGAATCAGAAAGAAAAAGTTAAAGACTTTAACCAGAGATTTCTCACACTTAAGAATAAGATCCCCACAGATTCTATACCTGCAGAAAATTTAATCATTGCTTATTACGCTAAAGATTTACATCATACTACAACAATGTGGGTTAAAAGGTCCAAAAAGAATACTCTGTTAGAGGCTTTTGAAGAAGCTATTCTCATTGAAAAGGATATGCTTAGCTTGAAAGATAATACAAACCCTAAAGTTGAACAAACTTCTTCTTCCAAGAAGAAGATTGATATTCTTACTAAACCACCTTCCAATAAGAAAGAACATGAACCCATAGATATGGAAAGCCTACAAAAAGCCTTTCAAAAGTTATCCAACTAGGTTGTTGACCTAAAAATAGTTGCAGAAGAAGGATCTTCAAGCAAAGGATTTTATCAAACACCTTTTAGAAGACCCCCTCATAATCCTCCCAACAAGCAAACCCCTCTTGCTGAAGGTATGAATTTAGAAGGATTACGCCATGTTATACAAGCTTTATTAGCTAGAGCTGATAATACTTCTGATGTTACAACAGAACAACAAAATAAAGTAGAAAATGAGGAGGAAGAAACACCTAATGAAGAAGATTCCTCTCCTCCAACTTTAGGACATTTTTTCAGATGACATTTTTCAAGCAAATTTTGAAACTGTGCATAATAATCAACATCCTTATAATACACGTAGTAAAAATCAATCGAATGATCAAAATAAATCTGCAGCCAATACAAACAAAAATGCAACATCTAAACAGAAGAAACAAGTTGAAACATCGAAGAATTTTTCTGTCTCTGATCTAGATTACGATCCTATTGAGGATTTTAAGAGATTAAAAGCAAATACCTTGATCTATGAGCTACTTAAGTTTCCCTACATCCAGCATAAAATGTTGCAGAGTATATCAGAAAAGGATAATAAGAAAAAAGTTGCTCAAAACAAAAATATAACAAACTTTGATAAAACATCCTCGGGAGCAACAAATAAAAATCAACAACCTCTGAATGATTCTTCCACACCACGTAAAAGGTCTAGCGTGCCACCTTTCCTATTAACATTGAAAATATTTAACATAATTGTACATAATTGTATGGTGGATTCCAGGGCTTCGTCAAATGTGATGCCTTTGTCAGTTTGTCAAAAAATCAATGCTGAAGTCAAACCATCAGATATTAAAATCATTAAGCTTGATAGAACTAATGTTACAGTGGTTGGGGAGCTTAAATATGTTTTGATCAGGTTGTCATCCAATCTGAAAGTGTATCAGGTCATTGACATAGTGATAGTTGATATTCCGAAGGTGTATGGCATGTTTCTAAGCAGAGATTGGTCTCAACAACTTAATGGCTATTTTGCTACGGATTGGTCTCACATATGGTTTCCACTCAATGTCCAGCTAAATAAACTTAGATTCAACATGGAACATTATTTAAATTACACAATTACAGATCTGAATGACCCAAACAAACCTTTTATTCCAAGTGAGAATGCATTAGAAAATCAAGGTATAAACACCTTTTTTGGGAATTTTGCAGCTGAAATATCTTCTGTTATAGACCTAAGTCAACAATCTGAAATATCAATCTGCACTCAAGTAATGACGTCTAATCATGTTGTAAATATTGTAGATAACCATGCGAGTGATGAAATTTGGTCTTTGTACTTTGATGGGTATAAATCACATGAAGGAGTTGGTGCCGGTTGTTTATTAATAGACCCTAAAGGTAACACACCATTTATTTCTTGTAGATTAGAATTCGATTGTACAAATAATATAGCAGAATATGAAGCTCTCTTGCAGGGACTCAAGAAAGCCATTGACCTTGACATCCAATGCTTAGTCGTATTCAGTGATTCTAAAATTTTGGTTAAGCATGCAAAAAATACCATTCACTATGTATCTGCTCATATTAAAAACTCCCAAACCGAGGTATGGAACTTAATTAGTAAATTTATTTCTTTTAATATAAGTTCTATTCCTAGATCTAGCAACATTGAAGCATATTTATTGGCTAATGTAGCATCAAAGTTATTGCCTGCTGAAGGTTTTTCGCCTAATTCATTTTCTGTTGAACCGATATTCAGGTCGTCAATTCCTTATAACATCGCTAATTGGCAGGTGTTTGACGACGATCAATAGATCATAAACTTCTTGCATATGGAGGATACTTTCCAAGGTGTTGTAATTGAGGAAAACACTCACGACGAAAATATCCCCGATTTTTCAGTAATACCTGATCCTCGATCAGCTGAAAGTTCATCTTACATGGTAAATTCAATCCCTAAATATGTCATTAGATTGGAAAAGTTTTATGATCTACACAACAAATTTAAAGGGGTGGTTAACTGTAAAGCGAATAGTTCCTCGCTACAATATGAAATTGTAAATTTAGGAACACATGATCATCCCTGGAACATCAATTTAGGTACAGGGTGCACACAACAAGAAAAGTCAACTTTTATTAAACTATTTAAAGAATTTAAAGATGTGTTTGTTTGGACTTATGAGGATCTAAAGATGTTTGATCCAAACATAATACAACATGTAATCCCCATGAAACCTCAAGCTCAATCGTTTCAATAGAAACTAAGGAAGATGCACCCAAAATTAGAACCCACAATCAAAAAAGAATTGAACAAGTTGTTAGCAACTAATATCATTTTTCCTATCCGACATACCCAATGGGTGTCCAACCTAGTCTCGGTAAGGAAGAAGAATGGGAAAATGCGACTTTGTGTCAATTTTCGCAACTTAAACTGAGACTCTGACAAAGATAATTATCTCGTTCCTCCCATGGAACAAATCCTACAACAAGTATCTGGTGCTGAGAGACTATCCTTATTGGATGGTTTTTCAGGATACAACCAGGTCTTGATGTCTCCCTCAAATCATCTCAAAACTACATTCCGGACCCCTTGGGGCACTTATGCTTATCATAGAATGTCTTTCAGATTAATTAACATCGGGGCCACTTTCCAAAGGACCATGGATATTGCTTTTCATGGGCTTATAAATCAGTCAGTGGTTTTTTACTTAGATGATGTAATCGTCTTTTCAAAGAAGAAAAAATATCACTTATCTCACCTAAGGAGTGTATTGGAACATTGTCATAAGTATGGCATTTCCTTAAATCCAAAGAAATCAATTTTTGTTGTTGATCAGGGAAAGCTACTTGGTTTTATAGTGTCTAAAGATGGAATGATGATAGACCTTGAATGAACTCAAGCCATAGCCAATCTTCCCCCTCCGTCATCCAAAAAATATATGCAGTCTTTTCTTGGTAAAATAAACTTTGTTAGATGTTTTGTCCCTAGTTTCTCCGAGATGGTTAGAGCCCTGCAAAATATGATCAAGAAGGACATTGTTTTTAAATGGGGATCACAGGAAAACCAGGATTTTCATGCCATTAGACAAGTTATAACAGAAGCTCCATCCTTAATGAGCCCCAATTTTGCCAAAGACTTCACCCTCTACACTTTCGCATCAAATAAATCATACACTGTAGTGCTTACCCAAAAAAAATGATGATAACAATGAAATCTCCATTTTGTTCATGAGTTATGCCTTTAAAGGAGTAGAATTAAACTATCTACAAGTGGATCAACAAGCTTTTGATGTGGTTAAAGTGGTAAAACACTTTAGACCCGATCTATTGAAATCCATAACTAAAGTCATCGTTTTGTATCGTGCAGTAAGAAATATGCTTATTCAGAAAGAGTTCGGGGAGAAGAGGGCTCATTGGATGACCTATCTTCAAGAATACGATCTCGAAATTAAGCCAGACCAGATTGTTAGAGGTCAAGGTCTTTGCAAGTTAGTGGTTGATTCAATCAATCCACTTAATGATGACTCTGTTTTATCAAATGAAACATTGCCTCATGAAAAATAAATATTTTGTGCACAACAGGCTTGATTCTTGGTATTTTGACATTAAATTTTATTTAATGCATGGAACCACTCCATAACATCTCAACCCCCAAAAGAGAAGGGAATTAAGACTTAGATATGCTCCCTTTCAAATCATTAATGATGTCCTTTTTAGAAAAAAATTTGATGGAGTGTTATTACGTTGCCTAGAAAAGGATGAATCTGAAAAGGTTCGAACTGAATTACATTCTGGTAATGCAGGAGGTCACTTCATTGGAAAAATGACTGCTCATAAAGTGCCCAGAGATGGATATTACTGGCCCTCATTGTTTAGAGATGCTCATGATACGGCACACAAGTGTGCAATGTGCCAAAAGGTTGTTGAACAAGTTAAGAAACATGCTTTCCCTTTGTAGCTAGTAATTGTTGATCAACCATTTCAGGAATGGGGCCTTGACGTTATCGAGCCAATTAATCTTGCTTACTCCCTCCAACATAAATACATCCTTACAACAATGAATTACTTCACTATGTGGTCTGAAGCCATGCCTCTAAGAGTATTCAACACTAATCAAGTGATTTTGTTCCTCCAAACTTAGATCATTTCATGCTTCGGAATTCCAGAATCTTTGGTGTTCGACAATGCATCTTATTTTTCTTCGATGGATTTGAACATTTTTGCTGTGGAAAAGGGAATTAAATTGAAATATTCTGCTAGCTATTACCTTCAAGGTAATAGACTGGTTGAATACACCAATAATAACTTAATTAAAATCCTTAAGAGAATAATATCAGGAAATCATAAAAATTGGCACATTGCTTTGTTCTACGCATTGTGGGATGATAGGGTTACACCCAAAACACCCATTGGAAATTCCCCATTTTTTTCTCGTATACGGAAGGGAATCTATCATCCCTCCCAATGTACTCCTATCATCATTACAACTATCTAAAAAGGTCCAGGAAGAAGAGTGTCTGGCCTTAGAAAGTTGAATAAATGCTTTGCTCAAATTAGAAGAAACTAGAACACAAGCTAAACGTAAAATGGATCAACACCAACAAATTGTTAAACGATAGTTCTTTGAAAATTATTCCTCTGATCAAAATTTCAATATAGGATATTTGGTTCTTAGGTGGGATAAAGCACATGAAGAAAGGGGGAACATTCAAAGTTCCAGAATATATGGTTAGGACCGTTTATAATTGCAGAAAAACTTGGCCCTAGCTCTTTTCATCTCCAAACCTTAGAAGGAAAACCAAAAACTTTTCCGGTGAATGGCCAGGCCCTCAAAAAGTACTTTTCTTGGCCAAACTAAGATCATACATTTGTAAATATGTGGTGTGTTGTGTGTGTTTTGTTTTATTTTTTTGCTTTGATCGAGATTTTATTTTATTTTGTCTGTCTTTCTGAATCGTCATATTGTTGATCCAAGAATAATTGTCGGAGGGAAGCATTCTTTTCAAGATTTGTGTTCTTCAAGCAATATGAGATAGTTCAAAGCGGTCATGATATTAAGATACAACTCAAATAGTCAATTTTACAAGTTAATTATTACTCTCGTTCTATCCCCTAATCGTCTTTGTTAAAGAATTATAAGTGGAGATACGTTTAAACTTTTGATTATTACAATGATCTTTAGACTTTTTACGCTGTCCATGTTCTTAAGGAAACACTCTTAAGTGCTTCCCCATCATCTAGATGATTTCCTAACCGAAATCTAAAATTTCTATACCATGATGAAACCTTCCAGTTGTGAAAGTAATTAAAAATCATGATCATCAATACACCTATCTTGTAGTTGACCTCCAGTATCACCCCGCTCGCTTCACTCAATTGTTGTTAGCAATTCCCTGTTTATATTATTAAAGGGTGGCATAATAGGGTTGAAAATCATTTATGTGTGGGAAATCTATGTAAACCCACCGAGGTACTTAACATGCTCGTTGGCAGCGGGTAAATGCACACATGATACTAAGACAACTTCGTCGGGGTATTGAACAAGCCTGCTAGCAGTGAAGAAATGTTGGGTTAAGAGGTAGCAGGTACATGCTTATCTTTAATGAAACACACTATTAAGGCTAATAAATCAACTTTCCATGGAAGTGCACATCATGTGAACACAACTATTGCATGGGATTAAAGAATTTGAGTGGGTTAAATGGCATCCCTGTTGAGGTTGTGGATGTTTGTTGGAATCAATGGCTCTGCCTATGGTATCAAAGTCCTTTTCAAAAAACATCGTGACTCTTTGATTAAAATGTTCTTTCAGAATTCCAATCCCCTGCAAAGCAATTTTTCTCTAATTTATGAATTTTGGTAATATCAATCTTTTATGACCGTTGAGCTCATCCTAATATTGTACAGGCCTAAAAATGAACTTTTCCAAGAGAGCTTGAAGTTTTCTCTAAGTATTATTTTTCTTCTTCCTGAGATGAAGACTTATTAGATCAGAGATAACTGTTTCGCCCAGTGAGTCGTCATTTGTTCACTGCCCATATAGCACCCTGTTCTTCATTGTCTTTTTGAAATGCAGAGTTGTCTTTTACTCACTGCTTAGTATGTGTGTTCATCAGACTAACAAATCTTTTGTAAATATATGTTGTTTAAATAATGTTAGTCGGTATTGCTTAATTTTTTCCCTATCGCTTTGATGTTAGTGTGTTTTGTGTGACATAATGATTACATTCTCTCCTTAATTTCATGACTGCAAAACATGAAATTAAGGGCTCTTTTCGTGCAAATCATTGGGTAAACTCTTTCGATTGTATCTTCATAACCCCTTGCATTGATCAAATATTATCATTTTGTCTTCCCTAATCTTATGTATAAGAAGAAGGTCTCAGGGATATGGTTTGTTTGAAGGTTGAATAACTTAAGTAGAAGAAGGTCTCAGGGATATGGTTTGTTTGAAGGTTGAATAACTTAAGTATAATTCATTTTTCCTAGATCCAAACTTCAATTTAAAAAGCAATTGTGTGGGATTGATTAATTAATCATTTTAATGCTTCATGAGGGTCAAGGTTACACAAAACCTTGTTGAATACTAAGACAAATTAATTAAAATAAGGTTTTTTGTAAAACTCTCTCTCGCTAGGATCTTGGCATATCACTTGATCATACAAATCATGTACTGCACCATGCTCTTTGATGATGCTCCTATGCCTCGGCCCAACCTTTTGAGTGTTTGTGAAATAATTATTTTAACCATGTCATTGTCCCCAAATTTGGATCAAGGGTTCATGGCAGGCCATAAGGATTACATGAGTCACTCTGTTTTGAATCCTCTTTTCCTCTGTTTTATGGGATGTAATCAAGTTTTCAAGTGATGGATGGTTTTAGGACGTCCTCAACTCCTTTGGTTTTCAATTGTCATCAGGTATTTCAATACGACTTCACTCGTTACTTATGGGTTTGATTTGTTGCATATACAATGTTCTTACCCTCACAAAAACCATATGTTTGTTTTCTGGTCTGCCTTAGTTATTAACCCTTCCAGAGAATTTATGGCCCCTATCAT
>CBVK0101926536.1:0-18166 GCA_900067695.1 Picea abies
TTCATAACTTTTCCCAAGGTGTTCAAATTGCTACCAGATAAATTCCATTGGATATACTATTTTAATATTTTTCTTTTTGTACATTATATGTGGTGTTTCCAATGGATATGTACTCTCAACTCATGGAAATTCTACAAAAGTTTGAAGTCGTCAAAGCCGATATGCATGACCACATGCAAGGCATCAATGCTAGTCTATACGACCACACAAACAATTATTACAATATTCAATGTTCATTGGCTCTCCTACAAGAGGAATTAATTATGGTAGACATCAAGGATGAATATAATCAAGAAGTATATGCTTGGTATGATTTTGAGGCCAATTGTGATGCTTGGTATATGGATAGTTCTCATTTTTAGGATGACAACCACTTTCATATTTTATTTGATGAATCTACTCCACCTTTTGTATATAACTTCAATATGAAAAATTAGGAGCCAATTTTGATTACTAGTGTCCACCCTGCATATTCTACAGTGGTATTATTCATTCCAGATTCATCTATGACCCTTTCCCACTATGTGGATGGATCTTCTTATTTAGATCCACATGACAGGTGTCAGTCTTTGGAGCATCATTTTTAGTTGGTTATTGGGTTCTGATACCCTCTGCATGGATTTTGCATGAGCACGCGAACATGAGACCCTGGTTTACAATGGTGGTTGGACTACTTCAGCATGGTGGCTTTTATTTCTACATGGGACCTTGGTTCTCTAGTCTACTTCAACACTATGTTCCACACTTATCCATGGGACCCTGGTATATGTTTGTACACCCTCATAACAAGTGTTGAGGACAATGCTTTCATAAGGGGGATGGAATTTTAGGTATCTAGATAGGTAGTGGGGAGGCCAGAGGGCCCATATGATAATAGTGGAGGCCACTCAATGTAAGGTGGACTAGATCCACTATATTATTAAATAAGTCTCACTATAGTAGTTAGATATAATAAATGTAAGAGGACTTACTAAAAGGTTATACTTCTAGAATATTCCTCCTCTAGAATTATCTTAGGTTGTTGGCAGCACTATATAAAAGGGTTCAAGCAATGTAATGGGATATGAAGAGAAGTATTGTATTTGGAGATGAAGTTCATTAGGAATTTTCCCCCTCTAAGAGGCAAGTGAACAAGAGATGATCCCTTCCATAATAGGATCCATTGTATTGTGTTTCCCTACCTCAAGGGTTTTCTATAATAAAAGTGTGATTTCTTCTGTATTTCTCTATGGATCTATTGTTTATTTAGTATTTGTGGTGATTATATTTGTAGATCTACTCAGGTACTTAACACATTTAGACTGATTAGTTATGTGTTCATTTTTAATACTCAAGTTCTCACTTGGTGAAAAAGTCATAATCACAATGTGAGAACCTAAAGGCAACTTAGGTAAGCCACCATTGTCCCACCAAGCATGTCAGTGGTGGATTTCATAAGTTTCCTTTAGGTTCTCACACTTGTGATTAGGACTTTTTCACCGAGTAGAACTTGAACTGTAACATTTTTTACGTTGTTTCCGAGGACAAAGTCCATTACCCTAAGTTTAGAACACTTTAGATTCAATTTTATGAGAAATGAATAAATTTGAAACTCAACATATAATCTCATTTAGAGACTCCATGAAGGGAAGAAGCCCTTT
This sequence comes from Picea abies, assembly GCA_900067695.1. Lineage (NCBI taxonomy): Eukaryota > Viridiplantae > Streptophyta > Pinopsida > Pinales > Pinaceae > Picea > Picea abies. Next base: position 1,641 of record CBVK0101926536.1, read on the forward strand.
TGCTTTGTATTTTTTTAAGAATTTTTTCTTGTAGGGTGAAGCAAGAAACATTGTGAAGGCATCATCAAAGGTTCACCTTGGAGACTCCACATTTCAGATTTTGGTATGAGGTATGATGATCATGAATTTTCATATTTGAAATAAAGAGGTACAACTCCATTTTGCAAAAGTTGGAAGAAAAATTATTGGGTCCTTGAAATTTCTCATGCATTAAAAAATTATTGGGTCCTTTACATTTCTCATGCATTCATGGATACCCATATGAGTTTCATTATGAGTTAGGAGGAAGTATCTTCCAAGATTCTATGGAAATCATAATAATTCTCCATTTTTCATTGCTTCTTTCATGGACTTTACTGAAGAGTTTAATCTTATACATGAAGATGTAATTATGAAAATGTTTTCACTTTCCATGAAGAGAAATGAAAGGGAATGATATTATAGGCTCAACCCAAAGGAGATAATTTCATTTTTTCATCTTCTCATAGTTTTTCAAGAATGTTCAAGTGATGTCGAAGCTCAAATGGACATATTAGATAATACATTTATTTGATTTGAAATTTGTAAATAGAGGAAAAGAAGATTGGATAATATGTTTCTTGCATATGAAAGGGACCCTTAAGGCCTCTCTTGGATAAAATAAAGTGCAAAATAAAAGCATTGATTTTTTTTCTTGAATATTTCAGAGAAATATATGGAGTGATAGATGAATAATATTTTTATGTTTCCATGATAGAGCACGAGCCACCTCATGACCCCATTGAAAACCAAGTACATGAAGAATGCATGGATGAAGAAGAGCAAGAGCCACTTCATGAGTTCATTAAGAAAGAGGAATTTAATGAATACCTACATGGTAAGAGCATCCATGAGTTCATCAAGCCTCCACATGAAGATAAAGGTTTGGTGAGTTTCATTCCTTTCCAACTTTCCAAGTTTTTTATGTACCTTTTAATAATTTGAAAAGGGAAAATCTTGTAAAGCAACCTTCATTTGATGAGGAGTGTGACATTTATGAGACTGAAAATACTTATACTCTTTTTAATATTGAAATACATAGATGTGGTATAAATTGATTTATTTTGATAGGGACCATATCTATCTCATGAATAATGATGCTTCTAGAGTCATGATTATAAGTTTTTGGTCTAATGAACAACCATGTTTTCTCGCTAATGAAGATGATTTGGTAATGCACAAATTGGATTTTCATCACCAAAGAAACTTCAAAATTTTCCAACCATGTGTATATTCAACTTATAGTATCTTTCCACATACAAATCCTTCTAGAAATGGTGTTTTGGAGGTTGCAATATTTCCTAAATAACATGTTCAATATTGGATATATTGTAGGGATTTTTAGCCTTGTTGTCAAGGGGGTCAAAACTTAGGTCATGGGTATATGTATTGTTTTAGATATCATTGGTATTCTCGTGTCCCATCATTAATTTTATTGAGGGTAGCAGGGATAATTTTAAGTATGGAAATTTATCTCAAAATGTAGAAACCTTGGCGAATATTACGAGTCCTTGATATCCAAACTATCAAATGTTTGGCAATATTTTAGTAAAAATATTCAAATTTCTAAGGATTTTATATATTTTCTATAAAATTTGGGTTATTTTTAACGTAAAATAATTTTATTCTATATAATTTGGGGCGAATCACTTTTAGAAAAAAGGAAATTGGTGAATATTTGTTTTTGGAAAAAGCATGGAAAATTATCGCATGGAAAATATATAGCCCCTAAATTTTTTCTCGGAGGGCAACAAAAAAAGGAAACAATTCTCTCGCATATTTTTGTTGCAGCCACCTTCAAAGTTCCTCTTGTTTGATGACTTGATGAGTTATGTTAATTTATGTTAGAAAGAATGATTACATTAGCCCCACCAATTGTTGGATAGAATAAGTTTGTAGCAATATCAACTAGCTTTGGCAAGGTTTTGGTTTTAGAGTGTATAATATTTCACAGTTAGTCATCATGTTGTTGAATTTTTTTGAAAATAAACTATGTACAAGATTATTATTTGTCATGATCATGATCTTACTTATTTTTTTACCGAGCAATGGATATTCCATCATGTGATCATGCAATGGTTGATATATCCCTATTTTGGTTCATAACCAAACACAAGGGAAAATTTCATGATGTTGGTGATCTTATCAAATGGTTACATTGGCCTTATGAGTTCACCTAACATACTTAGTGCTAAATTGGCCATGTAGGATTAGGAAGGAATAAGGTTATTTGAGCAATAGTTTAGGATAATTGTGTGCCTTTTTTCCATGCATTGTTTTATTTCCTTAGAATAGTTGTGTGTTTTATTTTCATGCATTTACTTTGACTTTAATTCATGTCATGTTTAGATTATTTTTTATTTATTGCGGTTACATTTTGGTTTTATTTCATGGTGTACCATGGGGATAATTTCACCCCACGTGTGTATTATTGATATCCATATGCCAAGAATTAAATCTTAGATGTAGGTTATAGGTTTGACTGATATTTTGGAGTTCTCATGTACTCTTCTTCCAAGAGAACATGTCCTCGAGTTGAAGTCAGATGTTTATCCCTCATATGGTATGAGGAGATTGTGATCACATATATTGGGAAACAAGTACCAACACCACTCTTCCAGTGGCATGATGTTCTAATTCACATATGATATGAGCACTCCTAATTGGTCATTCAAAGCATAGATTGATGACATCCTTCACATACTTTTTCTACATGATGGTTTTATTACACACAGTAGAGGGAGAATTCTAGATAATTTTTAGAGTTGTTGAAGATTGAAGAAGAAAGTTGTCAGGATTGTAGGAGGACCAGGTTGTCAAGCCTGAAGAATGAACTCATGTGTAAGTTGCATTGTAAAAACAAATGATTGTTGTTGTTTTACTGGTATTTTTTTCTAGCAATGAGTTCCCAGTGGTGAGATTCCTAGTTACATGTGCTAGAGATACCCTGATAAATGAGTGGGATGCTCGATGGGTTGAGATAAGTGAAGGGGTACATTCCATGGGTTGGGTAGGTCAAGAGGAAGAGAGTTGGTGGAAATTGGAATAGTTGTAGGAGAATACCAGTGAGTTGTGGGATATAATGTGAGTGGATTGTGAGAGACACCCTATTTTTTGGATTCCTATCCCCAACTAAAGGATGAATTCTTGTTGAGATATAGAAAAACAAGTCTATGGTTGGGTGGAACATTCAACCTAAGCAGCTAGTTGCACAACTATTTTAAAAAGATAAGTGTTTTTCTTATTCTGTGTTTTTCTTATCTGTGTTTCTCTTATGAGTTTTTATTAGTTGAATTCATGTTATTTTCAGTATGTTGTAGATACATTTAATTAATTGCATCACAAATGGTTAAATCTATGTCTTCATGTAGATGGTAACCTCTAGGAATTATTTATAAAAAAACATCATTTTTATGTGTATTTCCGCAAGTAATGGGCCTCAGTTGGGTTGAGGTATGTTACAGATTGGTATCAGATATCAAGGTTCAACACTGATCTTGTATGGGCCAAGAGCCAATGCAAATTGGGGAAAATTCATTGTTGCAGATTTCATTTTGTGATGAATTTGGGGGGAAATGGTGAATCGGAGTGAAATCCCTAAATTTGTGGGTAGGTTTGAGTTTAATTGCTTCAGAACCATCGAAGGGAATATTTATAGCATCAATTTGGAAGTTGTAGAGTCCAAATCCATCCTATGCAGTCGAATTATGTGTTTTCATGGAGACTGTGAAGTTTAAGTGAAGCAATGGCCTAGATTAATTTTGTTGATTTTTGTAGCTTCAAGAGGTATTCCCACAAGAAGCCAAGGTGTCATGCATGTGGGAATCTCCATTGGAACTAGATTAGCCTTTCGTTTTGGTGAAAACCCCCTTGGATTTGAGTGGGGGATTCATGGGTTTGGTGATGGGATTTGTGGGTTTGTGTTGGGGCTTCACATCCACAAGGAAAGCCTAATTTGATGTTGAATTGTGGAGGGGCTTCTATGGTGACCCCCAAGGATTGTATATAAAGGAGAGAGGTCACCCTGACATCTCATTATAGAAGAATAGAGTTAGAATAAGTGAGTCTGCACTTGTGCTAGGAATCTTGTTGATTTCTGCAAAGGGAAATTCTACTAGGGTGGTAAATATGGCCTTGGGTTGAGGAATCTTTATCTTTTGTTCTTGGAAGGGAAAATCAAACTACACGTGTGGGAGAGAGAGGAAACTATGGAAGGAACATATTGTACAAAGTGGATCGAGTCGTACGAAGTGTCCATACATTTTTTCGCATGTACGCGGGTTGCAGTTGGAACATTCGTGTACGTACACGGGTTATTGTAGGAACAGTCGCGTACATCTGTACAATATCTTCTAGGAAAGGTCATGTCCATACAGGATGATGTCAGATGACCTCAGTAGGTTGTACAGGTGGTCTACAACAGATTTGTGGGGAGAGGAGATTCCCAAGGATATTGCTAAGGTTTCATTTTATGATTTGTGTGGTTATTGAAGAACAAGGTTGTTCTCAATTTTTGTGACTTTGGAGGACACGGTTGTCCTCATATTTTGGTGATATTGTATTGGCTGGGAGGGCTGGTTTTTCTCTCGGGATTTGTGATGTTAACAATATTATAGAACTAAAATTGTGTCTCATGTATATTGATAATTCATCTCTAATCTTTTTGTTTCTACTGAATATGTTTCCAGTCAATAATTTCAATGTAAAGTTGTTCAATGATAGTTATACCACTAGGAAGAAATTTCCAGATCTGAAATTATCCACATAGAGTTGCATGTGAAAATTGACATGGAATCATAGCTTGGGATTTGAAGAGAATGAGATCATCTTGAGACACCTTGTTGGTTACAACACTGGAAGATTTTTGTACTTGTTATTGTTCCAAGAAGGTCAACATGCTGAATACATTGAATCTTGAGGATAGGTTGGAAGGAGAAACCAACTTACGGGCTTGGAAGACGAGGGTTCTCTTTATGATGGAGGAGAATGAACTCAAGGAGTATGTTGATGATGTGGTTCCTAGCTCGACTGATCCATTAGATTTGGAATTTCACAAGAAGAGGGAAGTGAAGGCCAAGAAGGTATTACTAGAGTCCAGGAAGGACCACTTGATTCCTCACATTGTCAAGGAAACAACTGCCAAGGATATGTATGATTATTTTTGGGTATTTACCAAAACAAGAATACTGGCAAGATGTTGCACTTGAAGCATCAGCTTCAGATTGTTAGGATGACCAGTGAAGACACAGTTGTCAGTTATCTTATGAATATTACTCGGATCCAAGATCATCTCACAGCTATTGGTGAGACAGTGCAGGATGTTGATTTTGTGAATGTAACATTGAGAGGTATTCCTAGGTACTGGGAACCATTGGTGCAGGGGATCTGTGCGCAAGATAGGTTACCATACTTTGAAAAATTATGGACCGATTGTATTCAAGAGGAGACTTGGTTAGAATACATGGATTATATGGATGGTGTGGTGAAGATTAACAATGATGAGAACTAGGCCCTTGCATATTGCACTAGAAAGGGAAGAATGGGTTATCCAAACAAAATAGGTCTATCAGGAAGAAGGGATTCTCATGAGAGAGAAGAATCTCCAGAGTCGAGGCGGAAGAAGGATCTTACTAAGATTAGATGTTATGAGTTCCATGACTTTGGTCATTATGATTCACAATGTCCTCACCAAAAAGGAAGAGGAAGAAGTCAGCAGGCATCAAAAGCATAGGTTCATAAGGTTGCAGATAGGTTCCAGAGGGAGATCTTGTTGGTCTCTGGCCTTTCAAGTACTGCCTCCAATAGGGAGAGATGGTTGGTGGATAACAGAGCATATTTTCATATGAAAGGTTCTAGATATTTGTTTGACACTCTCATAGAGACTGGCTCAAACTTATGTGTGGAGCTTGGTACATGAGCCAAGCATTGAGTACAAGGGTCTGGTACTGTATCATTTTGATTGGAGTTAGGAGAGATATTGAGGGTGTCGAATGTGTTGTGGGTGCCAGAACTCAGGAGGATTGTCCTCTCAATATCAAATATTAAGAGGAAGTCCTACAATGTATTGTTTCAAGATGGACATGTATTGATTGTGCCTAGACATTCTAGTTTCAGACTAGCAATGGTTCTTGGAGTTAGGGAGGGAAACCTATATAGGTTGAGGTGCCAGCCTATGAGTGTTGCGACTAGCAGGAGCAGAGAGACAAATAAGGATGAGAGGTTGTCTCCATGAGTGGTGAGGAACGTGACCCCACAAATGGTACAAGCTCAAAGGGAGATAGAGTCCATAGGTAGTCAACCCTCAGGATATAGGAGGGAGGAGCATCCTCCCAGGACTGTGCAGAGGATAGTAGATAGGGAGAATATGGCCCCACTAGATGTGAAGACTCATAGGGAGTCAATTTTCAGGAGGAGCATGCAATATCAAAGTGAACCTGATCTCAGGGAGATTCAATTGGCTTAGAGGGAGAGAAGATCATTTAGATGGATTTCTCCCCTGGGTTCAATTGAGAGAGAGACATCTTCCAAGACTAATAGACCATTTCATGGGTGGAGGAGGTCAGGCAGGAGATTCATATGAAGGAGGATTCTAGGGCATATGGGGCATACATGGAGGATTCATGTATTTGAGCAGGTTATACTACTGTGATAGAGGAGGTAAGACAGGAGATTCAGAGGAAGGAGGCCTCTAGGGCATGTGAGACATGTATGGAGTATCCATGTCTTTTAGCAGGATGTGTTACAGTGGCCAAGCATGCAACGAGTCAGAAATATTTTTCCTTAGTGACCAAGGATGTGGACAGTCAAACATATTTTTCCTCAGTTGTCGAGGATTCATCCAGACAGATAGATTCTTCTTCAGTGACTAAGGATGCGTCCAGTTAGATAGATTTTATAGAAAGAAGTTGGGATGCTAATATAGTAAAAAATCTAGATACACTTATAACATTTAAGGAAGAGGATTGGAGTACAGATGATGAAGAATACCACCTTGGATTTGGGAGAGATTCTTATAGTACTAGAGGTACATCTAGATGATGGTGGATGGGATACATCCCTTGCTAAGAGGGAGTGTTGATTTTTGTAGCTTTGGGAGGTATTCCCGGAAGATTCCAAGGTGTCATGCATGTGGGAATATTAGTTGGCACCATATTATCCTTTCGATTTGGTGAAAACCCCATTGGGTGTGAATGGGGGCTTCATAGGTTTGGTGATGGGATTTGTGGGCTTATGTTGGGACTAAAAACACACAAGGAAATCCTAATTTGATGTTGACTTGTGGGGAGCTTCTATGGTGACCCCCAAGGACTGTATATAAAGGAGAGAGGTCATTATGACATCTCATTATAGAATAATGAATTTATCATAAGTAAGTATGCACTTGTGCTAGGAAGCTTGGTGATTTCAACAAAGGAAAATTATGTTAGGGTGGAAAATCTAGCCTAGGGTTGGGGAATCTCTATCTTATGTTGTTGGTAGGGAAAATCACACTGCACGTGTGGGAGAGAGAGGAAATCGCAGAAGGAAGATATTGTATGAAGTGGAGCAAGCTATATGAAGTGTTCATACATTTTTTCACATGTACATGGGTTGTAGTGGGAGTAGTCACATACATATGTGGGTTGTTGTAGGAACAGTCGCGTACATATGTATAATATCTTCTAGGAAGGGTCAGGTCTGTAAAGGTTGATGTCAGGTGACCTCACTAGGTTGTACAGGTGTTTTGCAGCATGTTTGTGGGAAAAGGAGATTCCCAGGGATATTGTTGAGGTTTGTTTTTCTAATTTGTCTAGTTATTGAGGTTGTTCTCATTTTTGGTGACTTTGGAGGACAAGGTTTTCCTTAAATTTTGGTGATATTGTATTGGTTGGGAGGGTTGTTTTTTCCCTCAGGATTTCTTATGTTAACAATATAAAATAACTCAAATTGTGTCTCATGTATATTGATGATTCATCTATGATCTCTTTTTTTCCACTGCATATGTTTTCAGTCAATAATTTCAGTGTAAATTTGTTCAGTGATAGTTATATCACTAGGAAGCAATTTTCAAATCTAAAATTAGTCATAGAGAGTTGCATGTGAAAATTAAAAAAATTGATCTCAAGAACCATTGGTTGAGATCTATCTACGAAGTCCGAAAAGGGCATTTCTGATAGGATTTCATAAATCAAGTTTCATAAAAATCCTAAGGCAGGGCATGAGGTTAATTCTGAAGTGAGATCGGAAGAGCGTCGTGTATCTGCTTGATAGTTATATCACTAGGAAGCAATTTTCAAATCTAAAATTAGTCACAGAGAGTTGCATGTGAAAATTAAAAAATTTGATCTCAAGAACCATTGGTTGAGATCTATCTACGAAGTCCGAAAAGGGCATTTCTGATAGGATTTCATAAATCAAGTTTCATAAAAATCCTAAGGCAGGGCATGAGGTTAATTCTGAAGGGATGAACCCAACAGCGTGAGATCGAAAGAACGAGATTCATTGATCGACATTACTCTTAGATGTTGGATCTTATGGAGAAATTGTTTTCAGAAAGAATCATTCAGGAACTCTAGGTGTATTTTCATGTTTCAAAGAAGTTCATCTGACCAAGTTAAAGGTAGAGTAGTTGTAATTTCCATGAATATATGGACTTTGAAATGCGAGAGATGTCAATTGCTATATATTTTATAAAGGAATCTTTAGAAGGATCCGTTCAAAAAACCTGGTGTTGGTGTTGTGTTTCTAAAAGATATTTTTCGACCAAGGTAATTTTCATGCAACTTGGGAACTCACGATGATCGGGGCCATTGGTCAACACAATTATTGACCATCTGATCTNNNACTCACGATGATCGGGGCCATTGGTCAACACAATTATTGACCATCTGATCTATCAGACTAGCATGTTGTCTCAGAAGGGTGAAGGTAAAAAGAGAACTCCATGTAAACTTTCCATGTTAGTATGTCATGCTGAATGACAAGTCAGCAAGGGTAGGTGAATTAGAGAATGCCACATGGAAGTCAAGTACAAGTGGGACCCATAGTATCTTTTGGTAAAGGTAAAGGTCAAATGCTCGAGGATGAATCATGACCAGTCATTAAGAGAAGAGATTATATCCAAACCATCCATTGGGGATCGAGGGTTGGAGGGTATCATTTCGATAGACCATGTTTGGAAGGCCTAGGTTGGGAAAAAATTTTGAAGTAGTGTTTCCGACGTTTCAGAAAGGATGTTCCCAATGGTTCAATCTCGATAGTTTTTAAAATTTGTCTTTTGGAACAATATTGGAGGTATTTTTTATTGCACATTCCGATGAGAAATGTCTGAAAGGGTGTTTCTGATAGTGTTTCAAACTGTGGATTTCAAGAGGATCTGTGTACCAAGTAGCTTGAAATTTCCGATGGGAAAGAATGCAAGAAGGAGAGCCCAACATGATTATGAGACGATGACATGGAAAAATCATAGGATGACACATGGAATCAATAGGCACATGTCATGTTTTGTTAGTTGTATTTTCTATGAAAATTTTCAATTTTGAAGGTCTTCAAGTTGCGGAGGAATTTTGAGGGCCTGAACAATATTAATAGGCACATGTCATGTTTTGTTAGTTGTATTTTCTATGAAAATTTTCAATTTTGAAGGTCTTCAAGTTGCGGAGGAATTTTGAGGGCCTGAACAATATTTTCAGGTAGTCGAAGATCATGAGAACTGTATACCTCCATTACACAAAGTATACATAGCTTAAATGAAATATCTCGGTGATATATTTCCAACGAGCTATTCTGAGAGAAAAACAGAGCTCTTATGAGAAAGTTAAAACTAAAGCAATATAAGGTATAATTTCAATACCAATTTACTTCTAGAGGGAATAAATCCTTGCTTGAAAGTTAATTTGGGACACATAAATAGTCTATGGAAATATTATGAACCATAGAAGACATCCATGGATCCATATTAGTCTATGGAAATATTATGAACCATAGAAGACATCCATGGATCCATATTTGGAATATGGGTACATAGAAAATGTATAGGAAGAGAAAGAAGACATACGTAGCATACAAGGTTAAAAATGAGAAAATAATCAAAACTTTTGCAAGCCATAACTATTAGCCCGGAGCCTAGATGAAGGGGAAATTTTGATAGACCGTTCAAAAGGTATCCATGAAGATACCAATTTGGGTTTTTGTAAAAATTCCCAAGGATTTGGTGTACGGATGCTTGAACAGGGATAAAATTTCCAAGTCTGGAGAAAGTGCAAAAAGGACAAAGTTGTCTTTTCCATATTGTTGTAGATTTTGACTAGAGCATCAATTTGATAATTTGAGAGTTGTGATTAATTCAATGTTAGTAATATTATATGTGTCTCATAAAAATTTTCCTTCGTTCCTAACACATTTACCTCTATCGGTAGCCAAAGTTTGTGTTTAAGATTATTTTTCACTTGGGAGAAGGTGCACAAGAGGAGTAAAGTGGCAACATTCAATTGTCCATAAATTTCTACTCAAAACTTATATTTGAGAAAATCATTAGTCAATGGAAAGATAATGAAGATTAGAATCATGCTACGTACCCAAAAAAAGGATGATCATGGGAATGATAGGAAGTCAATGAATATAAGAAGGTGTCATCATTCTCCATATCCATCCACTAGGAGAGATTGTACAAGTTCAGGGCTAGGGAGCATCCCAAGTGTGTCTCTTGTAAAGAGGTAAAGAAGAAGGCCTGATTTAGACATATTGCAAGGTGAAATCAAGAAAATCAAGCCAAAAAATTTCAATGGTGGGTACAGGAAAGGAGAAGAGGTTGAGGCCTAGTTGTTATAAATGAAGAAATATTTCCAGCTGCATGATTACCCCTCAAGGGTAGAAACAAGAATTGCATCCTACCACCTGCAAGGAATGAAAACTATGTTGTGGGATCAGCTTAAGAAAGCCAAGAACCTTGATGAGAAGAAGGTCCCATTAAGGAAGTTCAAAGGATATTTCTAGGAGAAATATTTTTCATAGCATTACTATGAAAGGAAGATGAAAGAGTTATTTGAACTCAAGTTGGGAAGCATGAAAATGGATGAATATGAGAAGAGGTTATTTGAGGTGTTGAAGTATGTTGGATTCATAGACAATGAAAAGTTCAAAATCCAAAGTTTTGTGAGTGGGTTACCTTTCTTCTATAATGAAAATATACACTATGATAACCCTAGGACTTTGGAGGATCCAATAATGAGAGAAAAACATCTTTATGAGCAAAGCAGTGTTGAAATCCTTACTCTGACACCTAGGTATATTTTTATCTAGTGATTTCCTTACTGCAAATCAAATTAGCATCTCACGAAAGAAAAATATATTGTTGGAATATTCAACTCAAATAAACATAACGAAAGCAATACTAAAAACCAAAACTCTCATGCACAATACACAAAGATATTATTCCCATCAACTAAGCTTATCATTCAAATAAATTCAAAGCTTACAAGGGTTCCCTTACTAGGAAAATGAACCAAATAGGAAAGATACAAAGTACATCAAAACCTAACTAATTGATCTGTTGCCAAACTTATTGTATGATATTTTACGGATACAATGAAACTATTGGATTGATACCTCCATTGTTATACATGAATTTTACGTTGAAACCCACATTATTCTACATTACCTATTCTAGAATACTTGCATTGTCCGTGGCGGTCCATCCATCTACTGTACGATTATTCTCTCTCTTCCTCCAGCTTGTATCTCTATATGGAAGTCCTTCTCCACGTATCCAATATCTCTTTGAATTGAATTCCTTCATGATCCAATACTCTCTGTGTCAAACCAATCTCTCTTGATCAATTTTTCAAGTGTCTTCCTCCTTCACCCTAGACTTTATTTTATAAGATTGAGTTATGACTTAACCCTAATATCCAAAATGATTGACAGTTGAGATTACTTCTCACCTCACTTGATATCGAAAATAATTATTTAATTCACTAATTCTAATTAAAACATTTCCTTAAATAAAACTCAACTTTAAAATAAAAGAACTTTGCTTTAATAATTCCTTTAATTAAAGTAAATTCTCATTGTAGAAGGCTTTGGATGACTTCCACACGTATAGACACTTAGACCTATGGGTAAATACATGTTTTATGCTACCAAACATCTACACTCCCTCTTAGAAAGGAAGGTATTTCTCGAATATCCACTTGGAACTGGTTCTCCCTCCCACCTTGGCACAATGTCACACACATCATCATGCTAACTGGAATCCCTCCAACCCTATTACTCAGTTTCTCCCTCAATATTTTAAGTAACGAAATTGACGATGCTACATATCAATGCTAGGAAGTTTGGAAACTTTGTTGAAGCTACTCTCTCCCTCGGTGTGATCCTAGGAGCCTCCTTCTCCTAAGAATCCATCAATGTCATATCATACCAACTCAATCTCCTGATAGAATTGGAAGGGGATAACTCCCTTTTCCCATCTGAAGGTTGATGCCCTACACTAGAATTTTTTGAACTCATTGGTCCCTTCGAATCCTCCTTCTCCTCATCCTCTATCACTAACATTGATCCATGATCCAAGATCCCATTGGATCCTCTTACAGGATTACCCTGCAAATTGTATTACCTTCCCTCTCTGACACCAATTATCATTGTTGTGTTAGGGATATCTCCCTATGAACATATGAGTACTTCTCCTCTCTTAAAAGTAATGGCAAAACCCTTGTCCTCCAAAACTGAAACTGAGAGTAAATTCTTCTTCAGTTCTTCTACATAAAGCACATCATGGGCCTCTAACAAACCCCTTGACTCAAGTTGGAACATAACAATTCCCTTCCCCTTCATTGCATACTTGGCATCATCACCAATCTCCACATGGGTCCCTCAGTCCTCTGTTAGACTGTTGAATATATTATTTGCTTAAGTTCTATGATTAGAAGCACCATTGTTCAAGTACCAAGCACTCATTGAGTTGGTGTTTGTAGAGAGGCAGGATAACATTGAGAATTCATTCTCAAAATTTGTTTGAAACTCATCTAGTTGTGTCTTTGTTGATGTTGTTGTTTATGTCTTCCCTTTGTTGATGGATGTAGATTCGGACAATTATTTCTGCATAGGCTTGGTGTATAGCATGTAGAAGTCGTCCAAATACTTTTACTCTTGGATTTAATTTAATTAAAGCAATTATTAAAGTAAAGTGATTTTATTAATTCATTCTTGAATTAATTGAGTTATTAAGGAAATGCTAAAAGTAGTTAGCATGTAATCTAAATCTCAATTGATAAGTAATCTCAATTGTTAATAACTTTGGAGATTAGAAATAGATTATAACTCATGAGTATAAAAGAAAGGATGGGGTGAAGGAGAAAAACACATTAACAATTGAGATTATTGAGAGTAGAGAAGGACCTTTTCTTTCGAGAGGATTGGATCATGAAGGAATTTGATTCAATATCTTGGATAGGTGGAGAAGGACTTCCATCTAGAGATCATATCAAGGAAAAGAGAGAATAGAGGCTGCCACAAGTGGGTTTCAGTCAAGTGAAACAAGAGGGAAGAGTCATGTCGTACAAACTTTTTTGTATAGGATTTCCATACATGTACATGGGCACCAGTGGAGACAGGAGCATGTACGCAGGTGTGTAGTAGGGACATTTATGTACATATCGAAAAGCGTGTAGTTTTGGGTCGTACAACGGAACAAACTTTGTCAGGTTTGTTTGTAGTTGTATTTCTCTGAGTGGGCCATTATCCCTGTTACGAGAACCCTGATTTTAGCATAATAAAATCATTCTCAGCACTGCTTTTCCCTCTAGGGGTTTTACCATGGGTATCTATTGTTGTGTGTACAACAAACTCCCAAATTTGTGTTTAATGATTAATTAGAAAATTTGGGCCCCTTAGTTTTTGAGAATTTCTTTTGGAAATGATTGATTTTTGTCTTATTTGATTACGTAAATATATCTTTTTTGTGATATTTTCTTAGTATCAATATTGAGCATTGAAATCTTTGTATGTTTTGACCCTTCGTTTCAGTTGACTGAACATTCGATCTTTTGAATTTCATGAATTTGAACATGAAATTCAAAAGAATTTGGTTGCGAAATTCCTTCCATATAATATCATTTTATGATGATTCTATTGCTTTACATATGATTTCGGGTCATTATTGCGATCATAAAGACAATCTCTAAGTTCTCATTGTTGATGACATTTGGGATTTTTAATTTTACAATTTTGTTCATTTTACAAATGAAATATTGGATATGAGCTACATAATTCATTGAATTTAAGAACAATTAGTTCTATCTTTGATTTATTTATCATGCTAGCTTATATTACATTGTATAGCATTTGCACTCAATTTTCGAACTGATTGCCAAGGCATTTGCACTCAATTTTCGATGGGAAAACTGTCAATATTGAGGATATTGTTTTGTAGTTAAATGAGGTCATGATTTATAAAGATATGAAATTACCAATAGAGGAGGAATATTGGTCAAAAATAATGAAAGTTAAAGAATTTCCTTGGTTTAAGTTTCTCTTTTCATTCAAAGTTAAATATATTTCAAAAGGTTTATCTTTGTCCCTAATTAAGGAGAAATTACATGTTTTATTGTATTGTATTCAGAGATACATGACCGTTAAGGGCCATTACAACATTGATTTTTGTTATAAATTTTGTTTTCTTTTAGTTTTTATGGGTTTCAAATAAACTTGCCATTTTATTTGTTGAAATCCCTTATCAAAATGAAGAAATTATATCAGAGAGATTGCTTCAGCTCTGACTCAAAACTTCAATCTGAGTCTGTAAATTCAATAGAAATATATGAATTCGTTATTTTTATTTTATTAAATTTCGTTTTAGGAAAAAACAGTTACAAAACAGAAAATTATGCAACTATCCCAAATTAGTTATAATAGAAAATTTTGTAGTTGCTCCAAATTAGTTATAACAGAAAATTTTGTAGTTGTTAATTCATTTTATTGTGATTTTAATTTATTCTATTTTGTTTTGGACAAGTGGAAAATATGATTTTTGATCGTGGATTATGGATTGAAGACTAATTCGAATTCCAAGGATAAAACTTACGAAAAGAAACAATTAGTTTGGGAATTAAAATAATTTCATAATTTCCCATTCCTAACTTTAAAGGAGGATAACTACTTTTAGTTATGGAATGTAGTTACAATTTTTTATGAAACTCTTTTCATATAAAAAGAGAGAAACATAATCAAGGCAAGGGGGGTTCTAGATATATGAAACTTATGGGGGAATAATGTTGCGGTGAGAGAAAGGGATTAAGGACATTGTTGTATTAGAGCTAATCTCGTATTGTAAGATTTGTGAGGACTATGTAAATACAAAGTTATTCTAAGTTAATAAGAAGCTTTCTTTTTCATGCATTGTTGTAGATTGGTAAGCTTGTTGTTATTTCCTTTTATGCATGTAGTTTTGATTTAATTTTTGTTACAAATTAGTGTATTAATAATTGATGTCAACATTTTTGTTAACCTCAATTGTTTTATATTATTTCGATATTCTATAAATCTATCTTTGCAAGGTTGTACAGGATTTGAATCAGAATTTACATTGAATCCATGGAGACTTGATAGTGATAACTGATAACTATTTATTGATCTACCGCAATCTTGTCTTGCATTATGTTGTATTGAATTAAAGGAACTGTTTCTTTGGTTTGATATAAATATTATATTGGATTCATTTTTTACATAATTGGATCTAGGTATATGCATGGTGTTTTCTAGTAACTATTTGCTAAAATAATTTCATTGCATATTTGCTGCAATAACTTGTTAAGTTATTGAACTACTTTAATGATTTTTAAATGAATTCTAATCCTAGATTTGACCCAGTCCTTTTCCCTTTTTCTTATTAGACATTCTTTCTCTTGATTAGGAGTAAGGATATCCTTCGCATGGTTAAGACATGTTTTATTTCTTTTATTTACTTGCATCATAGACTAATTTTGCATCTTCATTTGCATTTCTTTCATGTTTACATAAAGTCTCCTTTTGTAGGAGAAAAATCCATGTGGCTTAGTTGATCCCTTATTTCATCCGAACATAAAAGATTGTCCTTTTCAAGTGGCCATAAGGCAAATATTTTCCTTTACTTGTTAAAATCAATTTCTAATATCATAAGTTAGCAAGCAGAAGGAAGTGTATATATATCTTTGTACATAATTAGTTCAAATTAGGTTAGTTTAGATTAACTTTAGAAGGCTAGTCTTAGAACAAGGGTAATTGGAGACCCATTGAACCAGTCGGAACCACCATCCCAAATGGATAAGGGTCTAATTTGGGCCCTGACCGGGTGGTCTCCCTATAATGTTGAGCATAGTAATTTTTGGCCATCAACATCTACCCAAAAATATTGGTGTGTATGTGTGCATCATTTGGTTTCTTTTGCTTCTGCTGCATATTTAAAGTTGAATATTTTAGTAGTGTATTTTTGTTTTGTGAGCTTCTAATCTGATTTGCAGTAAGGAAATCACTAGATAACAAGATACCTAGGT
>CBVK0101926613.1:0-11119 GCA_900067695.1 Picea abies
TTGATGCTCTTTAATGCCTCTTGTTATAAGGATTAATTATGGATGGTTTTTCTGTCCAAGTTAGACTTCAATAACATGCATTAAACATCAAACACACCTATAGGATCTTTAACAATCTACAGCTAAAACTACTAAGCAAACATGACAAATGAACACATGTAGTTTTTGGTCAACATGACCTTGGAAAAATCCTCATAGGGAAAACCAGTAGGATAGCAAATTTATGATAGAGATATTTAAGAAAAAATAGTAAAACAAATACATGCACTAAGGAACTTGATACACTTTCCAACTTCTCACAAGTTTGGCATGAGTTTCTTTCTTGAAGTGCACCCCCCTTCTTGGGATTTGCGCCCTTCACATTTGTTGCCTTCTAGTGTAGACTTGCACCCTCCCTTTGTTTGAATGACTTGTTACTGAAGTGTTTCCTCAAACCTTTGTGCGCCCTTCCTCCACAACAAGCAACCTCTCCTCAAACAATGGCTTCCCCCTCCACAAAAAAATGTTCCTGCTAGACTTGCGCCCCTACTACACAAGTGCACCCTCCATCCAACAAGAGCGTATAGCCTCCATTAATGCTTATCCAAACCAACTTGCACCATCCTCAACAAGTGTGCCCTGATTCTCCTCTCCAAACCTTCACTCCTCTCTTCTCTTCACTCCTCTTCTCCTCACCCAATTCTCTCAAGTGATCAAGTGAAGAATGAATCTCTTCCTTACCCTTTTTCTCTCAAGTGATCAAGTGAAGAATGAATCTCTTCCTTACCCTTTTTCCTCCTTTATCCTTCCTTAGGCCAAACCTAAAATATCAATATCTTAGATGAGATCTAGCCAATTCTAATCAATGGTTGAGATCGTTTCTCATAAATCTCACTTAGAAACACACTTTACTTAAGTTTCCATAGTTTGCTTTATGTCTATTAATTCATCCACTTGTGAATTAATTGTCACTTTATGACATAAGTGAATAAAGTCAATGTGAAATTAGAACATCAAGTAAAGGTATAAGGGTAATAAACTTCCCCTTTGTGTTTAGAGACTCACAAACACAAGGGGACCACTTTCCAAGGTACCCAAATCTTAACACTCCCTCTTATCGAGGAATCTGCCACTCACCTCTCCAATCTTGTCTCTGTAGTAGACATCCTTTCTTACTAGAAAATACTTGGTGAGTATGGCTGTAACCTGATCATCAAAAGTGGCCTCTAACTATGATCTGCTCGATCTACATGATCTATAGGTGGAAGTCCATCTCTAGCTATCCAAGATCTCCTTGAATCAAATTATTTCCTCATCCAAGCCTTGATCTTGGCATCTCACCAAATATCTCTACCTTGGCATCTCACCAAGGATATCTACCTTGGCATCTCACCAATGGTCCCTTTCTCTTGGAATCTCACTAAGAGTCTCTCAATATTGGCATCTCACCAAATATCCTCACCTTGGTCTCTCACCAAGGGTCTTCCTCCTGAAGAGGAATCTGAAATTGATCTGCTTGTCTTCATAGCCAAATGGGAACTAAAACTCTCTGGTGCCCTACTCTCCCTGAAAAACCTCTGAGGCTCTCCAACATATATTTGAAAATAGTGTGTGGCCTTAAAGCATCTACGCCAACTGTATGTATACTCAAAAAATATGAAACTGAAGCTGTCCCGGGTGGACCAGTCACCCCTGAATACTATGTACTCGATAACTGAGTCTGAGTCCCCTGAGTTACAACACTCTGAATTTGCAGGACCTCCTCAACTTTGTCTACGCACCAACTGCTGGATGGTGTCTCAACTATCAAACAAAAACCCATGACGGTACAGTCCCTCTCAAACAGAGCAATAAATGCCTCCTCCTCTTCTGTCGCTGTAGTACCATCCTACTTCTTCTTCTTCTTAAGACATTGTCCATCATAGTGCCCCATATTGCCACAAGCAAAGCATTTTACTTTTATCATGTCCTTCTTCTCTCCTCCTCTTGGCTGTTGCTGCTTGGCCCCTCCTTTGGGACCCTGTCCGATATTCTCCTTTCTTTTTTCCACAAAGGAAAGATCACCCTCATCACCATCTCCAACACCTTGCTGCTGACTAGTAGATGTGGATCCATGCCTCAAATCTTCCTGCACGAAGTCATCCTAGAGCCTATCCCAACTGGGCATAGTCTCTATGGCCACAATGCCTCACATAAAATTCTCCCAAGGTTTGGTGAAGTGATTTAAGGTCGTTCTCACCAACACCGTGGGATCCACAATATCTCCAATAGTCGCCAACCCATCATGAGTTTGAGTTAATCTCGAGAGGTATGAAGCAACCAAATCGACCTTGATCATTCAAATTCTCCTCAACTTCTCCTGAAGCACCATCGATCGATTCTAGTTAGATATCTGGTAACGTTTGCATAATGAGGCCCACATCTCATAAGAAAACACCTTACCAAACACATGAGGTATGATATGGTCTTTAACCGCATCAATGATAGTTCTCTTTGCCTTGATATCCATCTTCCTAAACTCTACCACCAACAAAGGAGAAGTGATAGGTGGAAGAACCACTAGGGAGGAGAAAATGTCCCATAACTATAGTTCTTCTTATATCAAAACAATTCTGGCCTTCCAAGGAGACCAATTGCCAACACCTTCTAGCCTATCCTCCACCCTCAATCCCGCCATTGACATGGCTTCCCACTACTACCAAAACTGATCAGATCTGAGAAAAAGAAAACTACCTCTAACACACCAATCTCAAGCGTGAAAAGAAGCTCCCAAGCTGTGTAACAGTCTACCACCTGTTTTCTCCACAAATCAACCCACTTTGCTGCCCTTAAGCTCTGATACCATGAAGATTTTCTAAGGTCCTATGGGCTGCCCAACAAGCCTGTCATTTGACCTCTTCTTGGGGACTATGTTTGGGTACTTTCAAACTGTCTTTCTCCCTATTTTAGGACAACCTTCTTTCTTTTCAAAATAACCCACTAAACCTGAACTTTTCCCTCTCAAAATATGCCCACAAAAATTTGGTTTGATGCTCTTTAATGATATTTGTTATACATATTAATTATGGATGGTTTTCTTGTCCAAGTTAGCCTTAAATAACATGCATTAAACATCAAACACACCTCTAGGATCTTTAACAACCTACAACTCAAAATACTAAGCAAACATCATAAATCTCACTTAGAAACCCACTTTACTTAAGTTTCCATAGTTTTCTTTATGTCTATTAAATCATCCACTTGTGAATTAATTGTCAGTTTATGACTTAAGTGACAAATTTCACTTTATAACTTTAGTGAATAAAGTCAATGTGAAATTAGAACATAAAGTAAAGGTATACGTGTAATATTCTCCCCCTTTGTGTTTAGAGACTCATAAACACAAGGGGACCACTTTCCAAATAGTCTCCCCCTTTGTGTTTAGAGACTCATAAACACAAGGGGACCACTTTCCAAGGTACCCAAATCTCAATAGCAGTTGATTCAACTTCTTCTTCATTGACAACTTCACATATGCCATTCCACAAGTCATTGAAGATCAAATTACATTTTATCTTTATGTACCATTCTCTGTAGTTCTCTTTACTAGTCAACACTATGCCGATGATATTAATGAGAGAATGCATATTCTACACCTTGTGTCACACAATCCCAAGAGCTATCAAAGTGATGAAATGAGCAAGAGCACTAAAAATCTTCCTTCTATGGGCATTGATACAATTCCCAAATGGGTCTTCTCTAGATTGCGAACTAACTATCCATGGTTAGAAATACAATCGACTCCTTGGACAAAAGCACCTATGAGTTAGAGACTTTGCATCACTGAATTCAAAATGTGGATTGTATGCATGTATGTGTAATTCGTCTTGAAACAAAAATTACAACGACGCTGCTCATACATTCACTCCTTAAAATAATGAACAATGAATCAATCAAACAAGGATTATGATGAGATTAAACTAATCATCAACACATAGTTGAGAGCGAGTCAAACAAAAGATTGAAGGTCCATTTCAATAATACTCAACCTCACATATGTTTGGGGTGCACCAAAACGCTGGGGTGCACCAAAATGCCATAACACTCCTCGACCAAAGAAAATGAAAAATACAAGCTCAAATACAGACAAAGTGAAGTGATGATTGAGACTGACTACATCTCAAAAGATGCCATCATTGAAACACTTTCTACATTAACCGACGGAGGGGAGGTCATACCACTTTGGCTCCACTAAGCCCACAACAAGGAACAATCGTACACGTACCTTGTACGAATTATGGTTTCATGTACAAATTAGGGTTTTTCATACCTCGTATGAATGGTGGAGCGTGAATTAGGGTTTCATGTATGAATGCATATTGTTGGAGCGAATTATTTGAACACATATTGGTAGAGATAACGATTGGAACAAAAACTAGTTTATAAGAGAGACAAAGAATCGACTAGAGTGCCAGAAGGCAGAGGGATAGATAGGAAGGAATTTTCTGCATGTTGGGGGAAAGAAAATGCCAAGAGAAATAATGAGTTAACCTACACTCTGATACCACTGTCAGGCTAGGTATAGCAGAATGCGTAACTCTAGACTTATGTAATTGCATTAATGTGAAACTCAATAAATACACAAACAACGATTGTTGGTATTCCCTAACGGGTGACTCTTCTTATCACATATGACTCTTCATATTTACAATTTATGTTAAGAAACACAATCCCAAGGATTATGTGTCAACAATAAATTATCAAGCAATACCACTTTTGGAATTAGTAGTTGATTTTCAGTTTTTTATTTGCAGTAGCACCAGTGGTCAAGGATATGTTTTCAATTAAGTCATAATTTTAACTCTAAAAAATGTTGGTGTTATTGGTGGCTCCACTTTTCGATTTAGAGGCCAATTTTAGGGTTTTGTTCGCAATGTCAAGGCTGCGATTTCAAACAAGTCACACTTTTAACCACCTCCCCCCAAAAGAGTGCAACTAGTAGCACCATTTTTTGAAGCAAGGAGAATTTCCAAATGGATGAGTAATTTTCCTAGTGTATAACATGCAAATGACATGTGTAAAGCTAAAAAAGAGGGTGCTCTTCTAGACATGCCATATGTCTTCATTAGTTAACTCCTTCTAGAAGTATTTTGACCAATAAATAATATAAAACTCCTTCATGAACTAGTGTTCTTTTGGTCCTTGAGTCCCTTTGGTCCATTTACTAGAAAATGATAATAAAATAACCTCCTTAGCTTATGTGCCCTTAGTTCTTGTGCTTTTGTGGAAAACTTGAATAAAATAATCATGAAGTGATCCTTGAACAAGTGTGCCCTAGGAAAGAGTGCCTTTGTCCACTTAAAAATCTCCATGCATGTTCCCTTGAAGATAAAGAAAGGGTGTGCCCTTGAATAATGTGCATTTGTGTCCACTTTGACCAAGTCAACCTTGAATTTCTCACCCTAGAAGGTGCACCCTTGACACTTGTGCAAATGGGTCTTCATAAAATTCATGATATCTCCTCAAAATGTGTGCAAATGGGTGCCCTTTGACCAAGTCAAACCATCACTAGTCACTTCAAATGTGTCCTCATAGTGGAGTGAACTACCTAGGGATGTGCACATGAGTGGATAAGGTGGAAGGTAAAAAACCCTAGGGTGCATGGGTAATTAGTCTTCCCCAGTCAACTCAAAGCTCAAATAACTCCTGACATATTGTGCTAATGGATAATGATGATGCATGGATGACTTAGCATGTGTGAACAAGGCTAGGCTAATGTGAGGGAAAACTAACTTTTTGTGTGTGTATTACCTCAACACATGCTAAATGGGGAGCACCTAGTCTCATGTGTACCATATGAACTTTAAGTTACAACTGCTAGTGACAAATTAGCAAGTAAAACTTAGGGAAAAGGCCTCAATGAAGGATTGTAACAATAAAGTACTAATAGGACAATAATTAGGCACTCAACCTAAGGTTTATGACTTAATTAAAATATCCTAAATTGGTTAGGTGTGTTCACACAAGAAAATGACTTAATTAAAATATCCTAAATTGGTTAGGTGTGTTCACACAAGAAAAGGTGGAAACATGAGATCTAAGAGGTTAATAAGGTATAAAACTTAGGGAATCATAAGCAAAACGTACCATGCACTTACTAGGAGATGGGGTGAAGAAATGTAAGTGTAATTGTGGATTTTACTTAGGTGAAAGGTTAAGATGTGATGTGATATACAAATCACCTAGGAAAAATTATGAAGTGAGGTGAAAATGTATGTGTGAAGTGGGTTTCACTTACGCGAATTTGATAATTTGTTTGCACTAAACAATTTGCCTAGGTGAAATTATGGAAATGACATGGAACATGAATGAAACTATGAAAATACATCACCGCATTAGAGGATACTAATGATCTAACCATGCACACAAAATGGAAGTGACTAAGATATGACTATGTGACCACCATGGTGTTGGTCCATGAAGAAAACGATGCACCATTGAAGCAACGCCCACCATTAATCCAACCTTTTGAAGGCTAATATCCTAAATTGGTTAGGTGTGTTCACACAAGAAAAAGTGGAAACATGAGAATTAAGAGGTTAATAAGGTATAAAACTTAGGGAATCAAGAGCAAAATGTACCATGCACTTTCTAGGAGATGGGGTGAAGTGAAATGTAAGTGTAATTGTGGATTTTACTTAGGTGAAAGGTTAAGATGTGATGTGATATACAAATCACCTAGGAAAAAGATGAAGTGAGGTGAAAATGTATGTGTGAAGTGGGTTTCACTTACACGAATTTGATAATTTGTTTGCACTAAACAATTTGCCTAGGTGAAATTATGGAAATGACATGGAACATGAATGAAACTAGGAAAGTACATCACCGCATTAGAGCATACTCATGATCTAACCATGCACACAAAATGGAAGTGACTAAGATATGACTATGTGACCACCATGGTCTTGGTCCATGAAGAAAATGATGCACCATTGAAGCAACGCCCACCATTAATCCAACCTTTTGAAGGCTAGAATCATCCCTCCAACCAAATTACCCCTGAAATATGTATTTACCACTCATGTCAACATGATGGATAATATAAACCATATTGTAACCATTGAAAACCCCATTATGGAGACCATATTTTTACCATCAGAGACATTGCTAGGAGACTTTATTGTTGGCAATTTCAAACAACACTTTGAAGGACATATTGGTCATCCTTGGAGTTGATATTTTGCGAACCTTGAAAAATATCGTGGATGCCTACCCATTTATTTAGATCTTAATAAGTGAAACACTAATTAATACATTAGAATCACTTATACATTGTGGCCACTTCTTTGAGAATTAAGGCCATAGGGTGTAATATTCACATTTGGTCACCACCAATATTATTTGTACTTTTATATTATATTTCTAGGTTTAGTTGAAGCCAACCTAGTCTACTCAATGTAGGATCAACACCCATCCATGGAGAAAGTGCTCTACCTCTTTAATTGTCTACAAATACACCTCCCATTTTCATTTTCACACTACAATAATTTATTCATTCTTATACAAGTAATTTATCCTAAGGGAACAATACAATGTTGCACTCTTTTGTTGGTTTGATCCACCTTATCCCTGGGTTATTTCTCTAGCACACTTGTTCTAGGGTTAGTTCTCTTTTCAATGCCTTTATTGTTTACCTCTTTATTTATTGTAGAATTTGGGTTGGTTTTGGTTTCAATTAGTTCTCCTACTAACACTTGTGAATCTCAACAACTTTCTCATTTAAACAATTAAGGATTAATTGACATTTTACTCACACATAATGCTAGTGTTTTTCTAGTGTTTAGTGTGCTTAACCTTTGTTTAAGATATTCAAGGTTAGATTTTAATTGTCATATTTGGATCCACATCACATTATGAATTCCCTTAGAATCCTTGGTCAACAACCCTTATTTGGGGGTCTTGAAACACACTATAGGCCATTCTATAGTGGCACAATGCCTGCCTATAGCTTGGATAACACTCCATGTCCTCCTCTTACACACATTGGAAATCCAACTTCAGTTTTACCATTCATGGCTAGTTTCAATCTCTCGAATTTAACTCACCTCACAAATGACTCGATTAGTCATGATGCAACTTTCTTGCTATCCCTACAAAGTTACCATTTGACATACCAAAATTTGAAGGCAAACTTGGAGAGGACTTCACTAACCACATTATGAATTTTCATTTGTGTGATTGGTCAGGCTTAGAATCTTCCAGCGAACCTCAACGAAATGGTATGTGGACCTCATTGCCAACATCTACAACACTTTTAGAGCCATAATGAACACATTTTTGACATTTTTTAAATTTCTCGTCCAACATGACATTGAGTTTGAACTCTTTACTGCTTATATATATTGCATCCATGAATGGTGACATAGGAAGAGTGATTTTTAAATTTTCGTGGATATTCCACTGGAATAGTTCATCAAAAAATATCTTATAATATTTTGTCATCTTATACTATGTAAATTAATTTTCCTTAGATCCTAGATTAATTAATTACTAGATTTTCTTGAATTTATGAAATAACTGAAACACAAAAATGAAAGGAATGAGAAAAGAAACACAACATCCACACACAAATGAACAAAAAATATATCTTGAGAAACCCAATACGAGAGAAAACCCAGGGAGAAGGTGAGGCCTATGCTATGCTCTCTCTCTCTCTCTCTCTCTCTTTATTTTTATTTTTTATTATTTTATTATTTTCCAGTTATGGAAATGCAAATAGAAATAAAGAGGCACTCATTATGGAGTTTTCCTTTAACACTGTGGAATGTATGTCCACTATATAATTTTTTTCTCCTATTTTATGCTCTCAAAATACCACACCTAGAGTTTCTACTCAACTATAGGACAAATACAATGCTAAAGAATCGAACCCCTTCTCCTCCTAGTGGCCTGATATTTAACATAGTATGATCGGTCTAGGGTTAGGGTTTTGACTTCCTCAACCCTCAATTAGTGATAAGGTTTGGACCTTATAGAATGTTCTTGAAAGTATGCATGTATATATCCCTATATGTGTGAGTAATGGGGTCTAATGCTGCATCCACTCATACCATGGTGGTGAATAAGGTAGGTCAACTTGTGAGAGGCATAACTTTCACATACAAGCTTTGATTGAGGTGATTTTTGCACCATAGGAAATTTATTGGTGTGTATATCAACGTCGAGGGTGTGCATGCAAGATCTATAAGCCATAACCCCCCAAAATTCTGTTTAATTCCTCAAAATGGCTCCAAAAGGTTTGAGATCCCAATTTTTCAAACTAGGACTTGTAAGCAAATTCCTCCAATTTTTCCTCCTAGAAAGTACTAAGATAGATGACAAATTATATGATGATCCATTCTATATCAAATATATTATATAAGATTGAACTAGTTGAAAAAATCTTGATGGATTGGTTTTTGGAGTCCCTTCTTCTTGCCATTGCTAAAGATGTAGCATCGATGCTTCCAAAAATGGAAAAAGATGTGATCCTTAAGGCCCAACAATTTGACCTCCCTTTTAGTTGAGTACCATCATACTTGATTCCCCTAGATATTTTTCTGTTAAACCACCTTCAACACCGGGGGAATCTCACGTTGTTGATGGCCTTGTAGGATCAATACAATCAAACATGCTAGCTTATTCTACAACTCAATTGGTTCACATGTATTTATTCATAGGTTTGAGGTGTTATTGGGGACCAAACACTTCTTATGGAGGGGAAACTTATGTAGAGATCAAAATTTCATTTGGAGGGAACAACAATTTTTATGGAAGTCCATTGCTTCCTAACCCATATGTCCCTTATGTTCAAGGTGCTCCATAAGCATATATTGCATACCAAGGGAAAGAATTTCACCCTAACTCTTTGCCACCGTTAAACCTTAGCTTGGTTCAACATCCTATTTCTCAACTTGATCAACAATCCACACAATAATAAAATGGAAACTCACAACAAAACTAAGGAAAGGAGAATAATAAAAACAACAACAATCAAAACAACGATAATCAAGATTAAGGGAAAGGGAGAAATCGACCAAAAAATACTAATAATTCTAGGGGAAACAATGCCAATCAAAACCAACCCAATCACACGTAGTATAGAAAAGGATGTTCCAACCCACTTTGGGCTTCTCACCCTCACACCATTCGTGGGGTTCATGATCATTACATCACTAGTGTCATGGAATTCAAGAACTCCAACACTAATTGAGTTAGGTAACCAATGGGAATAACGATCCTCCATTGGAGAAAAACAACCCCCCACGTAAGAACACCAATTATCAATAACTTTAAGTGTTGCAAAAAACTTCCCCTCCAACGAGACTTACTTTCAAACAACAATGAGGCTCCCTAAGTTTCATTTTTTGTGAGTACTTTCCAAGGAGGTGATCCCTCTCACTGACACATTTACACGACTTCTAATAAGGTGAACATTCAAAATCGTAATCACACATATGGTTTATCTAACCAATATTCCCCTAACAAGGAAAACAAACAACAATATTCTAGTGGTCCTTTGCAAACCCCTTGACCACAAGTTGACTCCATCCTTTTTGTGCCCAAGATCCCTTCGACGCAAATTGCACACAATCCTTGTGCTATGGATGTCCATAGAGGAAATTTTTTTGAAGCTTTGCTTCAAATATGTTAGTATTAAAGGTTCTTCAAGCCTATCCTACCCAAAACAAGACTTTCTTGACATATATTGTAGGTATAAATCCTTCAAATTATAGGTTGATCACCTTTTGACTTGGACAACGTGGAAATATGTTTCCATCATGTCCTTTCTTTGAAGTGCCCTATAGTTTTCAAACCTCTGATTATTCATGGGTGCACTGTGGATGAGGGAGCTTCCTCTTGTGTCATGTATTATATAGTTTGGAATAATTTAGGTTTTCTTGATCTTGTCCCATCGACAATTATGTTAAGATCATTTAACAACCGACCATTTCAATTAGAATGGATTTTTGCCAACCTTTCATCAAGTTAGCCAGAAAAATGTTCTTGATTGATGTATAGGTTGTTTATGACTCATTTAATTGCAACACACTCCATTGATGATATGTATGCCATGAATGCAATAGTAACCTCAAATTTTCCTTTCTTGCAATTCTCCCAT